>JAGDQP010031084.1:4404-22163 GCA_022664845.1 Lepisma saccharinum | reverse complement strand
TAGCTCTTACCATAATTGTCACAAACAGACGATTCATACTTCATTTTGTTATTAACTTTTCAGAAGGGAATCTTGTGTGTGGTAAATGTTAAAATTAACACAGAAAATTTGATGGCCGCCATGACCGGGACTCGAACCCGGATCTCCGAGTTTCTGGTCGTGTATGCTATCCGTTACATCACAACGTTACGGCCAGCTCTTTTTGTATGTTATATAGAGTGTTACTCATGTCTTAACACTCTCCCAGCTCTTCGTTGCTGGTCATGAAGTCAAGGTACTCCACTTAGGTGAAGATTTTGTTGAGGAATCTTCTGCAGTCATGCAGTGCGAAAGAATAGATGTTAGTATATTTTCACAGGAGAGCATAGTGTGTGGTAAAGTGTGCGAAAGCTGGAAGATCCTCGTTCGAGTCCTAGTCGCGACGACTGTCAGTTATTCTGTGTTATAGAACAGGATTGCGAGCGATATGATCACATGGGGCTTTGACGTATGAGGGGATAGGAAATTGTAAAATTTCGGGGCCCTTGCAGCTCTATCATAGAACTATTAAAAAAAAACTTGCTTTATAGCCCTTACATTTGACAGCTTTCATTTCAATCCAAGTAATGGATCAAGATTAGATTTTTTTATAGAATTCGTGCCGTCCTGACAATTCCCCATACGTTTTGCTATAAAATTGTTCACTTCCTTAAAATTACATGTAGATTACAGATATACAATCCGTGTATCATTTTGCTTGTAATAGAACACACTTTCGAGTGACATCACTTGCAAAGGGTTGGCAGGTAGAGAAGAAGAGCAAGTGCGGAAATTTCCGAAATATTACGACCTATCTTTTTTGTGTATTTTCGAGCTTCTAGCGGCCAATTTACGCCCCACTTACTTAAAAAATATATAACCATATTCAAACTGGACATGCCTGATATAATCCTCCACTTCTTTAAACTAAGCCCATCTAAAGATTAAAGACTGGCTACATCTCCAAATAAACCTATCTTAAATACATCGCCCAACCCCCCCACCCTAAAGAAAAGGCTTCTAGCATATAAGCATAGGAAATATAATTAATTCAAACAATACGAAGCATTAATAATTGTCTGTGGATTTACGTAAATTTAAGAATTACCAGTATACTACTACTAGTAGAAGTAGTATAATAATAATTGTAATTATTTTAGTAATATTAAATTTAGGCGTAGGTAATTTTCTTTAAAATATGTAATTTCTGATGCAAGTAGGTAATTTTTTCAGCGTCGACCATCTGGCAACACTGCATTTTATATACATACTGATAACGTTGCAAATTAAAAAGGGACACGCAACTCATTTCAGTCATCTCTGTATTGCAAATAGGTGTTCAATGTTTAAATTCATTTGTGTGTGTTGTGCCACAATATGTTAATAATTTCGCCAAGTAATGAAGTGTATATACTATTTTTTCTTGCTTTTAGGCTTTAAATATTCAAGACAGCTTAGATCTATTGATCGAAGCGTAATTCCACAATTTCATAGAATTACGAGATCCCTAGTTACATCCTGGATGATTGATCCAGGATATATGTTGGTGCAATAGTAAATCACTGCTTAATCTTGATCTACGGATCAATAGTGTTTTTTGGCAACCTGGCATAGGTGTTATAGATAAGAATACCCATCCTTTCCACTACTTTTTCGCCACCTGGTGCAGTCAAGCCGAACTACAAATGGATTAAATCTAGTATGCAATAATTGTTTCTGCATTCGGTTTTAAAAACGAAAAAAGATATGAAATGCGAGTTCGGTATCTGATACTTCAGTTTATTGGCCCACAATAGATGAAAACCGAAGATATAACGCATGGCTTACTATCAAAACTTTATTCTTAGTTCGACTGGGCTAACATGAAGTGGCATGGAAGTAAAGAAACGTATGTAAATTCGCTGCACATATCTCTATAAATATTTTATCTACAACGTGTAGATTTAATCCCTAGATCAGGATTAAAAAGTTTTGTGCAACCGGGCATAGTTCTACTTTGCACTGAGAGAAGAAATCTCACACTTTGGAAGTGTCTTGTGGTAGGTTTTCTTGCAAGACGATGGCCCCCCTTCTCGCTTTTTCCTTCAGTGCAGTATCATCTACCCAGTTCTCGGTGAGAAATACATTGTAACTCCTTTCGGTGATCTACCACAGGGGGTTGGGGATCAAGGAAGCCAAAAAGTACTCTCGCTGACAATTCAGGGCGTCTGTTCGGAACGGGGAGTCCCGATCATTAAAAATATTTCTTAGTAACGGATCTAGGGTATTGTTGCTTAAATGACGTGAGTAGAGTAAATACATTGTTAAATTACAATAATGACAGGTTAACAATGATCACAAAAGAAAACTAACAGTAACAATTTGCATTATCAGCTATATTTTTTTATATCTCATATTATGAGAAAAATTCATTCCAAGAGTGAAGATAAATAAATGGGATTAGGACTTACTAAAGAAATATGTGTCCTGCTTAACTTAACTTGGAGAAAGTATGACTCCTATGTCAGGAAGTATATTTGATCATCTTCTCTCTTTTCTATTATGCCTTAAACTCCCGTAGTTTTTTTTTATTCCAAGAATACTGGTTTCCGAGAAAGATTAACATGTAGGAAGTGCTAAGAAGTAATGAGGGCATAAAAGAGAAATATTTATTGTTTATAGTTTTAAGCAAAGGTACATCCAGTTGTTGAAAGGTTATCTTATAGGAATCTGGTCGGTGTGGTTGTCAAAGAAACATAATAACAAAAATTAAGGAAATAAAATACTTAGTTGCCCGGAGCGCCACTCTTTCTCTAAGGAAGGAGAAATAAACTTACACAACAAAAAATTAGACTTTTTAAAATACCTAACTCGCAGGAAAAATATAATATAAGCCACACCAAGAAAAAATATTACCTTGCGACAAATCGAGAGAACGTAATTCGTCTCCCCGAACCTTTAGTGCAGACAGGATTTGGCAGAAATTACACAAGCAGAATTTTATCTTGGACAATTCTGTTTATTTCAATATTTCTGATTCTTAGACTGTTTCCTCTAATGATGATGTTGGTGGTGACTATTTCTTCCCCCCACTTTCTCTAATGTGATCAAAGATAACTCTAATGGAAATTTGTCAGGAAGTCACACACTTCAGCCCAGTCATACTGTTCACTCTCTGAGGCAAAATTTAATCAATAAAAGAGCCAATATGAAAAAAAAAAATCGCTTTTAGACTTCGCCTGAATTATAATACGACCTAGCAGTCACCCTAATCACAAGTCGGCTGCACCTTAAAGAAAACTCAGCCTTGCGCTTAGATGCACTGGTCGCTCTAGTGGGACCGATTTAGCTAATTAGAACAAAATTAATTGACTCAAAAAAAAAATGGTTTCTTAAAGAGTAAAAAAAATGAAGCAACATAAAAAAAACAGTTTTCCCGCGCAAAGCAAGGATAGACATTAAAATATGGTCACGACGGGAACTGTCTTCCTGCAATCTGTGACTTGCCGAATTAGCCTAGCTATGCTTTACACTCACTCTCACATACAGAATTTGGGGACAAAAAAAATACAACATAAAAAAGAATACTCTTGGGAGGATCTGTCGCTGAGACAGAGAGTTATGAAACGCAAGCCCGCTGTCGCTAAGACAGTAAAATACGGCATAACAAAAGCTTGATTTTAATTAATTACTTGCTGCGCCCCTGAAGGGAAACACGCAGACTTAGCAAATGCAACCGCTGTTACTATCTCTCCAAGGAGATAAAATATTAATTCAAGAGTACTGACGGAAGGCGCTGAGCTCTTCCTTCCCCTTCATAGGGTCCAGATTTCAAAGTCCCTAGCATTATTGAAGATCAGAATACAGAGCGTCTCGGGACTCTGTACTCTCCTGTAAAGCAAGACATCGTATTAAAAATAAGAAAAAAAATAAAATGTTTAAAAATTTTGTATGATTGGCTAATTTGATAGAAAGAAAAGAGAGAGTTGACGTATTCTGTGTACTTCCTGATAACTTTGCTCTCTTAAATGAAAAAGTTAAAAATAAGAGCCCCTGAAAGATACCTTTTGGCTTACCAAGCCGCTCATTTCTGCTGGATGCTGCTTCGAAGTAAATAGTAGGTATGACGAGGTTAAACAGTGGTCAGTTGGCGCGGCAGCTCGCTTAAATAGGTGGCGACCACCCAAGCGAAAGACAATGGCTGCTTACGCAAGTGGCTCTCAGAAGTTGAAAAGAAGAGCCCTGATTGGAGGAAGACTCCCCTACTGTAGCTAGCTCCAGAATCCAGCTGCTTCTGTACACAGAATCGTCCAAGATATACGTTTTCGTGCTGCTAAACTAAAAAGAAAATCCTCTACATGATTACATTGGAAATATACAAAAACGATTACAAGATAATACAGATTACATATTACATAACATACACTACATTTACCTTCCTTACATTAATTAATTCAATCTGGCCAGATCTTACCATTAAACACACACAAGTTATACACTAATATACATAAAAAGCAACATTAATTAAAAAAAAAAATACATAGATTATTTGAAATTATATACAAAGTAGCAGGAAGAGCATCGCACCTGTTACACAGTTTGCCTCACATTCACGTTACTGATAGTGTGAACTTCTGTTGGGCCATCCTCGTGATGGAAAATACTTATGGAGATTACAACCGGATGTCCTTCCTGATACCAACATATTTGCGTAAATGGAGTTTCTAGAATACGTTGTGAGTTCTCACTAAGAATAGAACCAGAGACACTTTGATTTTAAAGTTTGTTCCTGATATGGTGAGGGGACGTAAAATATCTTAACGTGTCTTCAGCATGTGCTTCAGTATAAATATTGTTAGCATTAAAAAAATATAGTACACAATTGAATGTTTTTATTTTTTCAGTGACGTAGATACCATGTCCTGTTGTCAAGATGCAGCCGAGTCTTCGGGGCCAAGAAAATGTACGGATATATTTTGTTTGGGAGTATTTATTGTTTTCTGGTTTGTCATGGTGAGTTTATTTACCATAAGACTTAAGTTGATATTAAAGAGTCTAAGATCAAGGTATTTTGGGTAATATTCTATATAATAATCTACAATTTTCCATACCTTATGAACGCTTTGTACATAGGAATGAGCTACATCATTTGCACATTTACAGTGAGTCATTTTCTATTATAATATACATGAACAAATTAAGTCCAGTTTTAAAATGTATATGTACGTGACTCTGACTCTAACCCCAGTTTTCTTGGGTTAACAATGCTATGATTATTATAGGATAATGAACTGAGAAATACTTATATCTTGTCATTCTGATATGGCGATACTTACATTCTCGTTATGCTGTTCAGCGATGAAGTAGTTTCTGACTGTAGTTTTTACTTTTAATAAAGTTCGAAGAAATAGTCTGTTAGAAAGGAAATTGATAATTGAATTAACACACGAGTTTGTTCAGGTGTTACTTTTGTCGCAAAGTGAGGCAAATAAAGGAGATTTCCAGTAAAAAAAAAAGTATTTAAATAAAAAAGAATCCGCTCAGGTGTGAAACACCTTAATATTTTTTCCCGCAATTTCTAAAGAAAAGCTGCTGGAATCCACGTTGAAAACTAAAATGACCCTGCGCCATTTTGAGTTGACTGTGAAGTAAGATGTTCCTTTTGTCATATGTTTACATTATAGCAAGGCAGGGAGTGTGTGTGTATATTTTAAACAGCTGCGAATTTCAATTTCCAAAATCCCTTCGATATCAATGTACCAGCCTTGCATTACAAACTTTTGACTCCACCATAAATAAAACTCTGTCGGTAGAGACTATTAATTAAAGCATCTAAGAGACTTGCTTTTGATTTTTTCATTATAGCTTTCAGGCATCTTTGGCTCAGGCCATCTAAGAAAGATACGGTAAAAAGGTATCTAGTGACATGTATTAAGTATTACATATAACATGTACCGAGAAACATGCTATAAGTACATGTTTTGTACCTAGCTACTACCCAACACTGCCAAGTGTTTGGTTTATACATGTTTACGCAAACGCCACTAGCCACACACCAATTGAAGGATTTTTTTTATAAAATTGGATCATCTTGTTTCGACTGTTGTATCTGCCAAACTCTAATTACGGATCTTCTCATCTTTCAGGCATTTAGAAACCGAACAGACGTAATTATAGCAATGTGACGGTGATCCTGACAAGTTTAGTCCCATGGGAAGAAGTCAGTACACCTGACAGTCAAGGTCCGTTGACAGAGGGTGTGAGCTGATGGTTTACCTTTAAAGGTCATTTCATACCTATCTCTTGTTGTGAGCGTTAACTGTGACGTCAGAGTGACGTCAGAACGGAGAAAGTCTCTGACCCCCCTGCTAAATTTTGGCGGATCAGCTAATAGTTGACAACTTGACATTTACTAGTGGGTTTCGTTTCATAGTTAATTTTGTTGCTGTTTTGTGTATTATTTCAGTTCATCTGTTTTAGTAGTACATATATTTGAGTAAACACTGTTGTTTAAGAAACCTGTCATACTGTGCTGTTACTGTGTGTCGGTTGATTGATTATTAACGTTCTAAACAAGCTGAGGAGCTTCTAAGAACGGGACCTACAGTTTTTGATAAAGTGGGCTTCGAACCAGTTCGTTCAAGAGACTCCGGCTGGAACTGAACCCGTGATCATGCGCACAGAAAGCGAGTACGCTAACCTCTCGGCAACCCCGAGGTTCTTAGTACGTGTCGGAAGCACAATGAAAAAACAAAGAGTACCGATATTATATACCATAAAATTCCTTAAGGTTTGGAAACGTAAGTGTTACCGCAAAGACAAATTTCCTACAGAAAATGCTCGCATATGTTCATCCCATTTTTCTTCGGATTCCCATAAAGTCGAATTAAAGGCAGGAATTAAAATTCCTTCGTTGAATTTTCAAATGTCGTATAATACTGAGTCTCAAGGAACCAGCGATCGGAGGGAACGAGTACAGAGAAGAATATGGAGTGAGGTAAGGGAAAAGGTGAATTTTATTCATGTAAAAGAACGACGGCAGGGTGACCACAAAATTTTGAACTTAAATTTCTTGATATTTCCTGACCAGATTTTTAAAAAATTCCTGATTCTCAGACTATACAATTTCATACTTTTGCAAAATATTTTGTTTTCTTTTACATGCAAGCCTCCACCAGCCCCATAGCTGCTCAATTCTCACTTGAGTAGCAAATTTGATAATTTTATTACTTCTTTACAATTCAAAATACAATAAAATTACAGGAACAAACTTTTACTAAAATATTTTGGAAAGGTACAGATTAAAATAACCCAAATTTACATTTTTCCTACGTTATGTTAAGGCAAGCCAAAGAAAATGCTAACAACTACAACACACTTATGTGAATTAATTCTGTGAACATAAGCAATGAATATTAGACTATTACAATAATTAAACAATATCACCAGAACGAAAACAGAAGTTTCAAAGATGTCCACAGATATTAATTTTGCAACTTCCGCAAAAGTTTGATTTTCTGAGAAAGTTCGTCCTACTCCATTTCAGATTTTTCTCTCAGCTTCTTTTGCTCGTCTTCCAGTTTTTTTATTTCGTTCATGACTTTTTTTAAAAAACTATCCCAGATAATCTTTATATCGCCTCCGAGCATATCTTGCATATCTGAGCATTTTTTGTGTGATGACAATACTATGGATTCCTTTGCAATTGATAATGGTATCATGCACTCTGCTCAGTGCTATTATTGTATGTTCATATTAATTTTCAATAATAACAGACTTGTTGATTGAGAAACCACCCTCAACTGTAGCATATCTATGGGAAAATATCAAACTCAACTTTACCTTTTTCCACAGTGATGAGTATTTTTGGTTGTTTGAAAGAAGGGAAGCACAGAACTCATCGAGCCTGGCGATTCCTTGCTTGTCTTGGAGATACTTTTTCGAAACTTTATGTAAAGGATGGTCTGGCATCTTTTACACATTTTCTGCGAGGTTCTCTGGTACTCTGTTAGCTTGGAACAAACAGTGAAGGAGGCATTTTGAACCTTGTACAACCAACATGTGATTAGTTTAAAACTAAAGAAGGATCCACGGAAGACAATACTCTGACAACCTTATATCTCAAGGGGCTTCTTTTAACTTCTCACAACCGTGGTTGTCAAAAATGTCTGGTACTTCTTTCGGAATTGCAACAATTCAAGTTCAATTGCGTGTACTTCCTTTAGAAATTTCTGGGTCTGAAGCCGACATCAACTTTATCTATAGGAAGCAAGTTTTCAGCATCATTAAGGTCAAGTGACATGAGTGTACTTACAGTGTGAGCTGATTGCAACTTACTTAGCTGTATAAGCAGACTCATAAGTGATCTCATGAGATTATGCAATTTTGAGAATACATAATAATAATTAGTAGTTGTCAAATCACCAGTTTTACTGAACACATACATAAGATAACTTTTTACAAAAAGTCCGGCACAGGAAAATGGAAGCAATGCCAGACTTAGCTTAGGTACCCCCGTGGTTGTCAATCCATATGCTCACAAGATACGAGCCCCTGAGGGAAAGTTTCCTGTCGCAGCTGTAGATTTTGTACTTTCTCCTGACTTCCGACCTCATATTTAATCATTTTCCTGACAAATTTGAAATTTCCTGATTTTTCCTGCTTGTGGGCACCCTACATCCTTTCAACGTATTATCTACTGCATGTTCACTCTAAGAGGAAACATGTAAATATCAAATGGGAATTAAAACTTTTCAGAAGCAAACGAGAGACTGAGAGACGAGAAATTGAAACCTATCGTAATCATGTTGCAGATCTAACGTCAAAGTTGCGACAAAGAAAAGGAAAGGCTGAAAACTAATTTATTTTCTACCGCCATACAAAGAAAAAGTTTCATGATATTGTTAATGATAGAATAAAGCGAAGTGTTTACACTGAGTCAAACAGTAAGAAAAGACAACCATTAAAGGAGGAAAATATTATCCCAGCATTTACCCAACGAGCCATTTGTAAAAAGTTATTCAATTTTCAGCGTAACCACTTGGAGGGCCATAGCCTGGCGCATCACTATTACATTGTTGAGTTCAAAAATTGACTGTTCCACCCGGAATTCCGTATAAAGTATTGAATTTTATGAACGAACAAAATCAATATTTAGATTCGGAAACAGTGCTACTTTTCGATGAGATGAAAGTTAATGGAAAAATTTGTTACAACTATGAGGACGAGTCTGTCTTAGGGCCGCACAGAAGTGTTCAGGTTGTAATGATGCGAATGTTTTCAAAGAATATGCATAAAAAACTTAGAAAACCATGGTAGCACAGGAGTTTCAAGATTTAAAATGTACTTACTTGGTGTGAGAACAAACTCCTTTAAGAATGTTAATACACTACAAATCTCTTACAGTTTCATTTACATCAAGTTTCTACCACAGGAAAATAAAAAAGGTTTTAGTTATGTATTTTGGCTCTCTTTTCCGTGAAGATAGACTTGATGCAGTCTTGGAACTGTAAACTTGTAGTGTATTGATATTCGTGTGAGTTCGTGCTCTCGCCAAACAAGTAAGTACATGTAATAAAAGAAAAAAAAATACCTACGTTATCCAAGGTATAATTACAACCTTATAATAACTCAATACAGGACAGCTTTTTATGAAAAAAAAAAAAAAAAAAAAAAAACACTATACACCCATACCAAATTTTCTTACAAAATAAAAAAAAATATTAAAATAAAACCCACACTTAAGAAGGGTCAACAAAGAAGTATCATTCAACACTGTTTTCATGATGTAAATGAACATCCAAAATCAATTAGGGTAACAGTGTAATATACAGAGTATTTAAAAATACACTGCAATAATTCAGGAACGAATTTTCCATACAGCGTAAGCATGAAAATTGATCATGTTAACTTTAAAACGGCTTCGGAGCTAGAGGCGCCCAAAGTTATCGCAGTATCGTCACAAATTACGTAATTTCACGACAATTTTCGTCGGTTAAGCGAATCGCAATGCATGCTGTATTCAAACAATTTGTTTGAGCAAATTTAAGATATCAAGTGTGCTGCTGCCATGAGATTCCTATCCTTGTTTACTGCGCGTCGTAAATTCTATCTCAATGAAATGCTCTTCGAAGAAATCCCCTCTAAGTTGTACTCCACATAAACACAGTTAACATTCTTTGGGAACAATTAAAATTGTCATTTGCTAAGCTGGCACAGCATACGTCATTATTATAATGATATTACGTCATTTGTGACGATGTCTCGATAACTTTGGGCACCTCTAGTAACAAAACTACGCATATCTCGACAGAGTTTTATATAATCAATTTTCATTCTCGTACTATGAGGAATTCATTCTTTTTTTTTTTATTTAAGAAATACCCTAAATACACGTATTTTCTTTCCTCTGAACTAGACGAATCATGGAACCTGAATTATCGTATGTTGCAATTGCAATTTTGTCCTGAAAAAGGTTTATTCAGTTTCCTCAATTTCCCAGGCGAATTCCGGAATGGTACTTACACGAAGGCCCTGAACAATAAAATTCCTATTTCTGCTGTGAAAATGTTTGCCGAACGATGTCGTCTCTCATACCTGTCACAGCTTTAGACTATAACCTACATACATCTTCAGTCCATAAACTAAAGCATACGGCCGAAAACGGATCTTCCTTACAGTCGGAGTTGAACAGATGTCTCTTCTTATCCTTCTTCAGAGTAACCTTATAAGCTCTTGAGTCCTAAAATTTACCATGAAGAGCTGTCACAACATTGTGTTTCGCTGTAAGTGAGATGATAATAACCTTACAACTGCTCTCTATTTCTTTCTTCCTTTTTTTTTCAGAAATGTCCAGATGTAACGTAGAACCATATTCGGCCGAATGCTTCAATTATGAATAAAATTAAATTAAACTGTACAGTAAACTTTGTATTATCCGCAAAATTGGGTGGCGCGGCAACCGCGGATAATACGCAAAATGGCCACAATTCAAAACGAAAATGCTTTTGAACAATTTTTACATACAATTATGACTTAATAAACATTCAATTATGACTAAATAACAGCAGTTTTCTTTACTTACATGTTACATGTTTGATGGTTTACTTTTTCACTAAGAAAATCTTTTTTTTTTTAAATTTTAAAACATTTCTTCATTATTTGTTATTGAAGTTTTTTTTTACAACATTTTACCACAAAGTGATGCATAATCTTTGTAAAAAGGAATGAAAGACCGCGGATAAGCGAGAGTTTACTGTAGTTATATATATAACCTTCCGTTACCGAGGAGACAGTACAACTCAAAATATATACTTCCGTAACTCTAACTCTAGTTTACCAATACTTTAATGAATTTAACCTTTTGTTACCATCCCGTTGAAATTTTTGGACAATGCAAAAAGATAAAAGAAAGGAAGTAAAAAGAAATGTTTACATAGATATAAAATATATGTAGGTTTGAGTATAACAGTGATATGATCAGTGCAATCAGATAGGTAAATTGAAAGGTGACTTTTTGGCGGGTAGATTTCTGTTTGTGTTTTAGATCTGATTGTTAAGGCTTGTGTTAAATGGACAGTGTTTACGTAGTTGAGATGTTTAAAATCGTTGAAAATTATTCGATCAGTTGTTTTAACATTCTTCAACATTTTTATAATATGTATCACCAAAAAAGTCATGGGACGGAACTCAGCCTAAAATCTGACGACGGATGGAATTTGGGCGTTATTGTACGTTAGATAAGAAAGGGGATTAAATTGAATGAATGAACTTCAATTTTTTTATTTGAAAAATGAGTATAATATTCGTTATATTCGCTCATATTTTCGTTTGTTTACAAAGTGTGACTTGCCCTTGTACAGGGTTGCCAAAATAAAACTGTCCCGGTAAAGTTTTTTTCGGAATTTCCTGAAAACGTAATCTAAACAACAAAAGATTGTATAGAAATTGGGACAGACACAATTGGGTATAAGAGAAGGCAGACATGTGAGCATGCGTCAGCAACCAGTTGTGTTTAGTGATCAGTTGAATGCAACACAAAATGGTGCTAACGATAAAACAGCACTTGTTCATGGTTGAGTATGCGAAGGACAATTCGTGGAAAACGTGTGCTGAGCTCTTTGCACAAGAGTTTAAGAATGGAAGTGTGTTGGGAAAACCTCCAGCAAAATCTGCAATCCAAAACTTAGTGGCAGAATAGCTCGAAACGGGTTCTGTAGCGAATAAAAACAGTAACTATCCGGAAGGAATTCGAACATCAGAAAACATTGCTCAAGTGAATAGTAGTCGGAAAAAAGTCCACAAAATCTCAACGCCGGTTATCTGTGCAAGTGGGAATTAAAGAGATCGTCGTATCAGAACATTATCAAAACCGACCTGCATCATACAAATTTTCTATTGTGCGTGAGTTAAAGCTTTCAGACAAACCTGCGCGTGTTCAATTCTGCCGGTAGTTTCTGAATGCAGTGGAATCAGGACTTTTGAATCCTTGGTTTTTCATTTCTTCAGTTGAGGCCTGGTTCAGCCTGTCCGGGTATGTGAACTCACAGAACACGCTCCATTATTCATTATCAAATCTTCATCAGTATGTTCAACAGCCGTTGCATAATCTTAAGATTGGTGTTTGGTGCGCAATGTTCAGTTTCCGAATCATAACACAGTTCTTTCACCAAACTGTTAATGCTCATCGGTATGTTCAGGATCAGTTTAATCCATTTTTGGATCAACTCACAGAAGATGTGGATATGGATATTTTCAGCAAGATGGAAGAACAACATACACCAAACTTGCAACCTTGTCACGAGTTCGTGAGTGTTCGGTGAGGAGAGGACAGTAAAATCTCCTGGCCACCTCGATAGCGTGCTCTCTCTCACCCTTTAGTGTTTACCTGTGGGACAAGTTGAAGTTCAGGTTTACTCAAATAATCCCCATACACTGGAAGAGCTACAACAGAACCTCGAAAACGCTGTTGCTGCCATCTCTGAGGCGGAGAAGTGTGTCTCACGGTTTGATAAATATAGCACATCTCTGCATCGACGTCAACGGTGGCCATTTCCACATCTTCTGTAAAGGGCAGTTATTCTGTTCATTAACAAGGGTCAGATTTATAAACATTTCCGAGTCAGTTTTGTTCTGGCCACCCTGTAGTAACTTAGTA
Source organism: Lepisma saccharinum (assembly GCA_022664845.1). Lineage (NCBI taxonomy): Eukaryota > Metazoa > Arthropoda > Insecta > Zygentoma > Lepismatidae > Lepisma > Lepisma saccharinum. The sequence goes on along the minus strand of JAGDQP010031084.1, from coordinate 9,010 downwards.
ACTGTCTTGGGTTTAGTGAAATAATACCAAGATTATCAAAGTGTCCCTCTCCCCCATTCTTATTTTAAATGGTAGTAATATTTAGGATGTACACCCTCCATTCCGAAAGAAACCGAACGTTTGAAAACAAATAGTATCACTAGTGCCATCTGTTGTAATATTTTACCGGTAGATGGCGTAGTCCCTCATTGACAACTGGTATAAATGTCATGACATTTGGATGCACGGCAACAAAGTTATTGCGTTTCAACTGTCAGTGTGTTGTGTACATCGGTCGGAAAATGAGTTTCAAACAACGAGCTGCAATTGAGTTTTGTGTTAAACTGGGTAAACCTTTTACTGAAACGCACCAAATGCTACAAAATGCATATGGTGATGAGTGTCTATCCCGTACGCAAGTTTACGAGTGGTTCAGGCGATTCAAATCGGGTAGAGAGACGCTGGATGATGACGAAAGATCAGGCCGTCCCAGAACCGGATTATCGGAAGAAAACATCGAAAAAGTGCGTGAATTCATCAAACATAACAAAAAAGCGTCGGTGAAAGTTATTGAAATGGAATTAGGCATTCCTCAAACAACCGCATACCGCATTTTGACCGAAGTTTTGGGCCTTAAGAAGGTTAATTCGCGGTTTGTACCACACAAACTCACCGAAGACCAAAAAGTTGATCGAATTGCGCATTGCAAAGACATTGTTAAAAGTGCTCGGCAGGATCGAAACTTCTTGAAATCGATTGTAACTGGTGACGAGACGTGGTGTTTTGAATATGAGCCCGAAACAAAGCGGCAAAGTGCTGAATGGAGAGCGCCGGATGAAGGACCACCCAAAAAAAGTCGCTTGGTGAAGTCAAAAGTTAAGGTGATGCTGATTTGTTTTTACGATTCAAAAGGAATTATCCACAAAGAATTTGTTCAGCCCGGCCAGACAGTCACTGGAGAGTTTTACTTGGGCGTCATGAAGCGTTTGCTGGCAAGAATTCGTCGTATTCGGCCCGAATATCGAGAAATCGGCAGTTGGACTCTTTTGGACGATAATGCACCATCACATCGTTCGCGACTTGTAACTGAATTTTTGGTCAAAAATCACATTATTCGTTTGCATCATCCGCCCTATTCACCAGATCTCGCTCCGTGCGATTTCTATCTGTTCCCAAAACTGCATTTGGCGATGAAAGGAAAGTGGCACGCATCGATTGAAGCCATTGAGAAGGCGACGACCGCCGTCCTAAAGACATTCCAATAAAGGACATGTTGGAGCGTGCAAATATGTGTATCGATGCAGAAGGGGAATACATTGATTAATAAAAATGATTTGTTCCAAAATGTACATTGTTTTTTTGTTTTTTTAAAACGTTCGGTTTCTTTTGGAATGGAGGGTGTATATAAAAGTACAGGGCTATTCTAAATTTTCTTCCTGATTTCAAAGTTTGATAACTCACGTTTATTGATTCACAATGACATGCAACTTACAAAATGAAAGAGAAACTAAAAAAGTTGTAGTGGCTAGCAATCGTTATATTCAGTTACGCATTTCGCCGCTAGGGCGACAGTAAATCAAGATGTCCGGAAACGAAGACGAGAGAGCATTTTGTGTTCTCGAATTTCTTTTAAAACAGTCTGTACACCCCTGTTCGCCAGATATCACCTCGTGCGAATTTTTTGTAGTCTTACATTAACACATAACTCCACATATAAAGTGCACAGGGTGATATCTGGCGACGAGTAGGAGTTTCATTTAAATATGACTGTTTTAAATGAAATTCGAGAACACAAAATGTTCTCCCGTGTTCGTTTTCGGCCATCTTGATTTACTGTCACCCTAGCGGCGAAATGTGTAATTGAACATAACGATTGTCAGCCGCTAAAACTTTTTGAGTTTATCTTTCATTTAACGTAAGTTGCATGCCATTGTTAATCAATAAACGTGAGTTATTATATTTTGATATCAGGAAGATAATTTAGAATAGCCCTGTATTTAAGCTTAGTTATGTGTGCTTCCAGAACCTTTTACTGGCATTAAGTATTGTATTTCCATTGTCTTTGCATTTTTTTCAGATTATAATTGCAGCTTTTGCCTTGGTTTATGGCAATCCTTTAAGGCTTATTAATGGATATGATAGTTTTGGTAATACATGTGGCACAAATAATGAAGAGTTCCGTGGTCTTGATTTATCAGGAATGGATATGACTGAGAAAGAGTAAGTGAAAATTTCTGTTAATGATATTTTAACTTACAGTGAATTAAATTCCGGAGATTTTCGATGTCTTCAAGCACAAGATGGTTCACTATATTTATTGTGCGAATTTATTAAATAATAATAGCAATTACTACTCTGTCCCGACCGCATCAGCGTTATCTAAATGATATTTCTTGCAATCTTATATATATATATCAAGATCAATTCGTTGTAGATAGTTTATTATACGCAGTTTTAATTGTCAATGTGTCCCAGTGGCGGAGTCTTAATATAACCATTGCAAGCACTGATTACACATTGAGAACTAAGGAAAACCAATAAATGACCCAACGATTAACTGAAAGCTTTTCTGTGATAATCGTAGAAAATATCCTGTGAATATATTAATTTTGCCACAGCTTTTGGCGAGGGGGAAGGAAATTACTGAGTGTTTAAATACATATTGTTTAAAAAAATAGTTCAGACTTACAGTAACTAAAAAGCTACGCCTCTCCACTTCTCTATGTCGTGTTTTCCAATAGAAAGCGGTTGTGTTATGCAATTGTATGGGTGGTAACAGCCCTGTGGCTTATACCTGTCCCGTAAAGTGCATGCAGGATGAGAGAAAGAAATCAAAAAGTCCATTTTTCGTCAGTTTTCAACAGAAAATAATATTTATTCCAAGAAAGGTATTTTTTTATTACATTAAGCAGTAACGTTTTCGACGGAAGTTAATCAAACCTATCTGAATATTTTTCTATGGAAACTATGGATAAAACCGTTGAGCTTGTTATATATATATCAGAGAATTGAGAACTCAAATACGAGCGAGCCGAGAATAGCACTAAGAGAAACAAACACAATTAATGAAGCAATCCTTAAGATTTCCTGAAGTTGTATGGTCGGGATTGGCGTCGTGTCGTGATCTGATCGGATTGAAAGATGAAAGCGGTCCATACAGTAACCTCATAGGTTTTCAGTATAGCGAGGAATTTTGGGTGCAAAAATAAGATATGAAAGTGATAACAAGGTGCTAAAAGAGGTGGAGTTTGATATATGTGATGATATTTGGCGAATCATGTAAGAAACTGCTATAGCCGGTAAATTGTTTCAAATAAACACTGCAACTTTTAACCATGTACCTAACTTAGTGAGTATTAGGGAAAGGAGTAGAGGAAGTCCTGTAGTTTCTACGTACTTTTGTATTCTAGCAGGAGCCTGTTTCAATGTTTTCTTAATGCAAGAGACAAATTCGTCCACATATGAGTATCGATTTTTAAGTGCTTCATAAACTCTATGCCACTGCAGGTTATGCACAATGTTTTTTAAGTTGCAGTACGTACTCTTCATATTGGAACATGCTACTAGCATGTAAGAAGCTTGGTCCGTAAGAACTATCGACACCCTATCACACTACTTCAGGCTACAATACAAAATTTTCGAGAAAATATGTTTCAAAAGCATAGAAAAACGCTTTCAAGTTCGTTTTCGTTTGTTGTCCATTCAGGAGTGCCACTAAAATCAGGTCAAAACATCTGATTCTGCCATAAAATATAGTGGATTTCTGTGACATTTTAGTTTCATATAGAGGTTGAAGCTACGATTTAAAGGTGAAAAATAAAAAAAAAAGGTTCAACTTAAACAGTTTGAAGTGTAAATTTTACGTTCTCTTTTCGAGATAAGTTAGTTTCGGACATTTTAATAGCAAAGAAATTTCGGGTGCAGCACTTAAAATTGTATGTAAAGAGTGTACATTGAATTCAATATTTTCACCACCCTTTATAACATTTATGTGTAACCTTTGTCAGAAAAATTTCAAGACTGATTTTTTAAATTCTCAAACTGTGATATTGAAACACGCCAGTTGGATGTTATTTTGTCATCTGATATGTGTTGTGAATATACATGTCCCTGGAAGTGGTTTCACGTAAACCCACCAATTGGCAGGGCTGAGCTTGGTAACATACTGTTCTTCGTATCAACGCATTTAGTTGGAACTACGCAAGTGAGATGATAGACGCAGAGTTGGAGCAGAGTGTTAAAATTAAATTGTGTTTTAAGCTAGGAAAAGCACCTACGGAATCATGGAATATGATATAGCAAGCCTATGGCGACCAGACGTTATCCAGAGGCCGTGTGTTTGAGTGGCACAAGAGGTTACGGGAGGGCTGAATTTCAGTTTAAGATGGTCCATGATCAAGCCGGCTTTTTACAGCATATAGGGATATCACTTAAAAATGTGTAACATGTGAGGAACTTACTTCGAGAATACTATTCGCATATCAGAGGTACTGACTTAAATAGGGATGTGTCTACAAATTTTACTCGATAATTTGGGGAAACGAAAGCTTAATGTAAAAATAATCCTTAACTCACTGACAGATGAACAGAAGGAAAACGAAAAAAAAAAAAAAAAAAAAAAAAAAAA
>JAGDQP010031083.1:546-15696 GCA_022664845.1 Lepisma saccharinum | reverse complement strand
TAGTTTCTTTTTTATTTTAGGAGTCTTGACTTCAACCTGATTATGGTTAAATTCCATAATCAAATTTATCGATTGTTCTCTGCAAGCTTAACTTGTACTGAGGGAAATCTTGCTGTTTCCCCCCGCACTTCTTACCCCTTTGATGGCATGGTACACATACCTTTTTATCCTTTTCTTTGCATTCATTCCTCCTTGTGATCTCCCCCCCCCCTTCCAGCATATTCCACATCTTGCTTCATTTTTGCAGTAGTTATCTATGTGTCCATAGTCAAAACATTTCAGACATCGCGTAACTACAAGGTAATCGTTTGTCGCCTCGTATCCGATGTAAACTTTTTGGATTCTGTAGCAGGATCTGCCTTAAATGTTTCGGCACCTTGATGAACAGACGGTAGCTTTCATGATTTATTGGTTCTGTTTTGAATCTGGGTTTAACCAGTTGTCTTCGCACGTCCGTAAAGCCCTGTAGATTCCTTACTAGAAGTTCCTGGATTACTTCTGCCTCTTTCGTCTCCGTTGGAATGCCGTAGATGATCATCATATGATTATTCTTTTTGCTTCTATTTGACATATCAAAATTGTTCTTCATATCAGGATGATTCATCAATCTTTCCTCATCGTGGGGCGATGCCATCTGCAAGATTAGTACGGTCTTAGTCTGAATCATTTGGAAGTTTATTTTATCGTTCCTTTGTATTGTTCTTGTAATCCGAATTCTGGTATCTTTCAGAGTTTCGCCCTGCTTCGGTCTGACTAATATTGTTGATTTTGTATTCCTCTTAATTGTTTCTATTATTCTCGTTTCTTTCCGGAATAATAGTTGTCAAGACATCTGCAAAGCCAACAGATGTGCTGGCGTTGCTACTTACTTTGCTTTTAGACTTTCGTTTTCTGCGTACAATTTTCTTATCTGCTCCTCCTGTCTCTGCAATTTCTCTTCTGTTTCTAATCTCCTATGTTCAATTTGATTGATGGTTACCTCCAATTCCTTTATTTTAATGCTTCCGGTTATTACTTCTTTCTTTAACTCTGATGGATCTGTCCAATTTGTCTATTTTATTGTCCCTGTCTTCCACCCTTGTTTGCCATTGCATAAGTTTCATTTCACATTATTTTAATCTTAGGATTTCTCTTTCAAGTCTCTCCTGGTTCCTTTCCAGCTCCATGATTCTTCCTTCTAAAAATGCATTTCGCATCTTAAGTTCTTCATTTTCTTTCACATCTTTTGCTTGCTTCCTCCTCCTCTGATGTTCTTAGTCTCTTTTTTGTTTTCTCTTCCTCAATGAATGACGATGTTCTCGACCCGCAAGGTGTTGTGTCCAGATTCTCCTGGTCAGCATCCCTTTCGCGAATACTTCTCAACGACGTTATTTTGGTTGTTCCATCCTTATTGGCTCTTTCCCACTCCGCATACACCTCGTCCACAACCTTCTGCTTTACCTCTTTATCTTCCTTGTTTGATTGCGATTTGCTAACAGTGATTTCCTTTCTCTTCACTTTTTCCATTTAAATTGGTTGTTCGGATCGATATCCGTACCATCAGTTGCATTCCTCCACTCATGTTCTAACTTCGTGAGTCCCATTCGGATAGTGTCTGTATGGTCGAACATTTTTTCGCCATCCTCGCGTATTCCCGCTAGCACTCGATAACGCAGAAAAAACAGCGAAGAGACTTTAGTCGCTCACTAGAGAGAAAGTACGGTATCCCCGAACTCGCAGCTCCGGGCGCCCGACACCCGAGAGGCAGGCTTCCTAGGAGGGATGAAAAAAGGGGAGGGGGTCACTGACCCTCCGGGGAACCTATCCCAAAATGTTCCCTGCAAAATTTAATGCCAAAAACATCCCGGGATAATGCCCTTTAAAGGTGAGGTCACCGACCTCCCAAAATATCAAGCACCCATCGCTTGCGGCCCCAGAGATATTACCCACTTAGCCCTCCATACTGCCTATTCACTAATGCACAGAAAACAGAAAATGTTTGGATGTATGTCCTCGTGACTTAGAGGCTTTTCGCTTGACAAAGCCAAGGTTGACGGAAATACTCAGTCAGTTGCCTCGGGTGATGTGGCTGTCTTTGATGTCGACGTGTTCGGAGTTTATTTTAGTTCCATAAGATTAACATTGAAAATTATGGAGTCCAATATCTCAGTCAGAAAAAATCGCACATGCATAGAATCCGCACAAAATGTTCTCCTTGATAAAAAGAAAAACGTTCTGTACTTACAATTAGTGTCCGCTTCTTTCCTCCCTTCGAAAAAAAAAAACGTTTCTTCGGGAGCACAAAACACACGCGTGCACTTATTATTAAAGCCACAATTCAAGTCCATCAACAATTGTCAGCAAGATCACTTCGATATTTGGAGAAACTCCTCTCGAAATTCACAGATGTCAAGCAGGCGTGGTGTCTCAGCGGCAGAATACTCACCTTTGTTGGTTAGGGTCATCGGTTCTTTCCCAGCTCATCCATATGGGCTTCTGGTGGACAAACACCGTGTGTGGGTTTTTTCTAGGAGTTCTCCCATTTCCTAACACTTCTTCATTCAACCAATTCTGCCATCATCATCCATGCGGACTGAGCCAAAGTTGCCTAAAAGCCTTAAAATTTCAAACTCAAAATTCACAGATGTCAAGGTGAACCAGGTTTTTAAGTGACAATTTTTGGTAAACGTCCAAATTGAAATGTACTTGCAAAATCCTTTCGACCTCCAGCATAGTTTGGTAACCCACATTGTTTTCTAAAATTCTTCTCACCTTCCACATCGCAGCAGGTGTTGCTCGACACTTCTCTGTTTTAATTGCAACTGAGGGCATGTCTTCAACGCGTTTTTCCTACGTAGTTATTGTGATTGTCAATACTTAAATAAATGTTGCTGTTAATGTAAACCAGACATCCTTTCAAATCTAACTTAGTCACGAAATCTTGCTAAATCGCGATAATAGTTGCAGCATTTCTATTGAAACTGTCCAGAACTGATTTGACCCCGTTAAAAGTATCAAAGTTTGTGGATCTGGTTCGAATTTCACGGATAATTTCTCAATTGTTTCCAGATATTTAACGAGAAAAGAACAAACGACAAAGACCATTTCAGCAGAGAGAGAGAGAGAGAGAATGAATTCCTTGTTTAACTTTCAGTAGTAACCAATTCTTCATTTACCTCCAAAGTAACCTGACCTAACGTGATCTTCCTCCTCCAACATGAATATTACAATATCAAAAGCTCTATTTGGTTATGTTTTATGAACATTTGTGTGTGGGTAACATGTAAGCAAATTATACAAATGAATGCAAATAATGTTAAATCCTTTAAAAAATGCCCCAAAAATATGAACTTAAAAACGATAAAATTACCAATAAATCCGAAAAACGGCAAAACATGCAAAATAATGAAAAATATAACGTTTTCTGATTCAGTTTAGGATGAAATAGTTTTGGCTATGGTCAGCATACCTTCAGGGAAAAACAATACGTTTCATCAAGTTCCAAATCCTAGTTATAACCAATTATATGAGAAAAATTATAATTAATTAAATGAATAAAATTAGAATATAAGAAAACTTGAATATGTATTGACTTGTTCACACCTTGGAAATTTTCAAGTCATAAAATATTCATCTTTGTCGAGAGGCGTTACAAATGTCTTTGTCATGCGATCTCAGAGAGTTGTTAACAACAAACAGTTTCGATCAATTTCTTTTTAACATGCTTTCGTGTAATGCTTTCAGGCACGAGATATACCATTCCATTAGTAGCTAAGTTGTATAATTTCAACACAGTAACATATTATTGTTGAGAACTATTATTTAGGTAAATCGCTAAATGTAGGAGATTCAAGTGACTGTATTTTACGGTATATCGGTCATACACCCACGCCCATGAAAACACTTGTTTAGAAGTTTCTTACGTAGTAAAGTTCTTGAAGGAAATCGATTTGAAGTGTATCAGATAAACAACGAAAGTTTTATGGCAGTAAAATAATTATTTTAGTTATGAATTTAATAAACGGAGTTATGTGGAGGTAACAACACCTGAAATAAAGGTTGGTTTTCCAGAAGCTTGAATTTGAGATTCGTAAAAGGCAAACTGTAATAATTAGAAATTGCGCTAATACTAAAGTAACTATAAAGCTGTAATTGGTTCAGATCTATTACGATCGTCTGAAATAATCATTCTTGGGGTTAGATCACACAAGTATAGAATATTTATTTATTTGTAGTAAAAAAAACAGCCGAAAAATATAGAGAATAGACCCTTCACTTTCTTATTTAATGGTTTACATAGTTGCAGATAACAGTATCCACTTATCTTCAAAATTTTGTATTTATTCATTTCAAATCATACACTTTGGTTAAGTTTGATTTTATGTCATGAGATAATATGTGGCCTTCAACCCGCGAACATTTTAGTTTGAAAACGGCCAAAAACGCTTGACGGCCAAGAAGGGCTACATTTGATATGGCTAAATTTCGTACCAATGCACAACTTTTCATAACTACTCGAACCCCAAGATGTTGAAACTTGTAAGATATTTTTATTCCTTGTTTGGCAAAATAGAATTGGACCCTTTAGGGGTCCAGGGGCCCGGTTAAATATTGTTTTAGGACAGCCAAATTTGGCATGTGTTTATTTTGTACAAATGCACAACTTTTTGTTTACAACTCGAACCCCAATATCTGAAAAAAAAAATCGGCCCACCCTAACGCGAATCCTCTTACGGCAAATACGGGCACACATCAAATATAACCCCCAATTTATTATTACTCAATATTGAATTAATATAACATTCTCTCTCTCAAAATAAAACAAGTTAGACCTCGGATCCTACTAAATATAGCGAGGGCTCCGGTTCTTTGATATCATTTAAGGCACGTAAGTAATAATTTTGATAAAATAGGTTGGGAACACTGATAACTGTAGTGTTTAGGTACGAAAAAACCCGCAGTATTTTTCTATTGTGTCGAAAGTTTATGCCAAGTTTCGTGCTGCTATATCTAAGGTAATGGGAGCAATTAAAAATAATTTTATAGAAAATAGGCTGGCAACACTGGAAAGTGGGGTGCTTGGGGACTTGGGATCCTTTTAGTATTTTTATCTTGTGTTGGATAATGTTTATGTTAAGTTTGGCGCAGTTAGGTTTAACTGAATGGAAGAAATTTTGAACAATTTATTCTTTTTTATAAAGAATGGGTTAACAACACTGAACTACTACATTAATCAAGATAGTTCTTTTTGCTCTGATCTAGTCTAGCCAATAGCTTTCGAATGAGATCTCAAGCACCTCCCTACCCCTTGTAATTCCTGAGATTTAATTTCTAGATACAGACGGACGGAGGAAAACCATGAAGTGGGTTATAAGGACACTTTTACTATAGTTTTGCTATCAAAAGACCTAATGGATTAGTCGTTTCTACGATTACATCCTAGAAAGTAGCTGAATGTCTGCGAAAACAGTTGCAAACGAAGACTTTCGCCTCTTCATTCTGGACGGCGTATCAAGTTTTGTACACTGTTATGTTCATCAGAAAACGTTTTTTGTCTGCGAAACCTCTGTGTTTTCAATAATGTTTTGTTCCAAACCTACTCAGATAACCTTTCTCGGTTTTACAATTTCGTTCGTTGAAATCTATTGTAATGCTACATGCAAAGCATAACTAGCTAAAACCTTCTCACTTATCGTGCTAGTTACTAAAGAAAAGAATGCAAGGCAATAAGATTGACAAAGATAAGTCTATACATAGACGTACATTTTTCTATTTAGTTTCAGTCGCGTATATGGGAAAGTCGTTTGGTTTATATTTTATCTACCCTTATATTAAGTAGACTTTATATGAGCCATAAAACTAAAAATTTCTGTTTTACGTTTCTGTCCTTTACAACACCTTCATGCTAGAGACCGTCATATGGCAAGTAGGGGGGGGGGAGTAATATAGGGTTACCACACATACTCCTTTTGGAGGATACGTCGTTCGTTTTTCATCTTGTCCTTCTGTCCTCCCTCCTTTTCTAAATATATTGAAATGTCCTCCATTCTCTACACGCTAAACCAAAAGAGCGAAATTCCGCTCGATTTGAGCGGAAAGAGTGAACACTCTTTTAGAGTAAATTTTCTTTGGAGAAAAGGTGAGAAATTTCCGCTCGAAAAAGATGGGATTTATGGTAGTTCATTTTCATGGGAACGTAGACATATTTTTTAGGTGCATTTCCATCTATTTAAATAGAGTTCTCATGTTTTGAACACGAAAATGACGCAATAGAATATTGAAAATGTAAAAGAACGCAAAAGGGAGCATTTATTCATAAGTAGTACGAAAGAAAAGTAATGTATTTGTGAATGTAAATGAGCAAAAAATACTACAATTTGGGGAGATTTGAACTCGGTACATTCTGGTCAGATATCCAACGCCTTAACCCCTGACCCAGCTGTCCAACAGGGCTAATACGCCTTTGAAATGATTTCTTTGTCTAATCAGATACCTGAGAACAACGTTCAAAATGTTACTACACAGCTATATTGTATGTCTTCGCTAAAACTTTAAACGCTTCTACTAAAAAGTTAAGAAAAAATAACAGATTTCTTAGAACTTTCTTTTCTTACGGTAAAATTAAAATAAAACAATTCGTACTAAAAAGTAAAAAATAATTTTGCTTATACATGACTAAAAAAAGCATGGTGCGCGCTCTCATATACAGTTACTTTATAAATTCTTCAATTAGCGCGCCCATGCTTTTCTTTTAGTCATTCAAAAACAATCTTTTTTTAATTTCTAGTACGAATTGTTTTTTTTTTTTTAAGAATAGTATGTTTTTAAAACAGCTTTTTAAAACAATTTATTACTTTCCGAGTTATTTCGGTGTTCGGATACATTTTTCTTACCCTATATATTGTAAGTTGATGTTGTGTCACCCAAATACAAATGGGTTCCGCAACATCGTTGCGGGGAGTATTTATTTTAGGATAAAGAAGTTCTTAATAAAAATATAATGCTTTTGAAATATATAAATACATGTATAGAAATATATGAAAGTAACAGTGGAATACTGTATTGTTACTCGACTTGTTTTCTCCCATTTTACTACTTTATAAAACATTTTTGCTGGTTATCTCGCGGCACGGCAGCACCCTTTAAGAATCATTGCGGCATATGTCGGGAATACGATAATCGGAATGAGGCTTACAACATACAGACTGACAACCCATCTAATCAATATGTTAATTTTCTTCAATTTACCGCTTTATTGACATTACTTTGACAAATGTTTACTTGATAAGCAAATGGTTTGTTTGAGTCTAATGATCCGCACATAGATATAGTTCGCTCTTTCTTTCGTAGATGTGTTCGTTGTATTGCATATCATTTAAAGGATAAACTTAATGCGAGAGGAATTTCTAAGAACAGATAATTTCCGTTTATATTTTTTTCCATTCATGAATGACTATGACTTTATTTCCATTTTTCTTCCTGTCTAATAACCTTCCGCAACTAGTGTTAGGAGTATAAATAGAACCGATTCTTATGGTCTAATACATGAATATTATTTCACTAAATCTGAGTTTAACATGACTACATGATAAGCATAAATGGTTTAGATATGATATACATATACCAATCTTTGTTATTCATCTTATTACAAGTATAATGTTAATCATTTTACAAACTGAAAAGTTATTTTTATAAGCTGAAATTCGGATTTTCGTTTTGCGTAACTAAGAGAAAGTTGTTAGAATCATCTCGTCCAGTAATCATACTTCTAAAATGTGATGCACGCACAGTATGGACGAGCTGTACGAGTTTGTATGATCATTTTATGTAAATTGTTACTTCTTAGGTTTCGACTGCAGGAAATATGTAGACCACAACATTTCAGTTCACTAATTTGGAAATTATTTATGACTTCCAGGCATCTCTTGCTAGAGCTAGGGTAGGAGAGATGATAGTCAAGATAGCGACCATGACCACTTTGACTAGACATGGTAGTATCGCGAAACAAATACTCGATACTCCGGGAAAAACTATCTGTATGGAAGTACTCTATACTTTTAAGCGGTATCGAGTTTCGGAATAAGCGATAATTTGTACGATATTTTCTGAGAAAGTCAGTCCAGCCGTTGAGAAAAGATCCAAGAAACATAGATGTCAGTCGTGAATGTTGTGATTTGTGATATGTGCTGGCAAGATCGATGGAAATGGCATTGTATCCAGATTGACGTCTTTTGTACCACTGATTATTTTAGATTTGCGTTCATCAAGGAAACCATGTCAAGTATTGCTGACGTATCGAGATAACTTTTAAGAGTATCGGTATTTTTAACTCGTTACTTATTTTAAAATCAAATATTATGTATAGTTATCTTGATACTTTTTACTTGGAGTATCGCTGTCTTGTATCAGATATACTTTCAGATAGTATCTTTTTCATGTACGATCCCAACATTCACCTAGTGAAACAGAGAGAAACCCTGGAAAACTTCAATCAGCATGGTATGCGCGGGATTCGAACTTGCGTGTCTACCCATTACAGATCCGAAGTCCGCGAGGCCACCGAATGGACCACGGAGCCTGGTTTTCAGTTTACTCATTGAAGAGAAGCAACTAAAGAAAAGTGTACATTTTTAGCTATAAAATATTTTAAACATGCTTTTTTTACACTAATTCACTAAAATTATATTAATTGCATTGAGATCTTGGGACATTCTTAATTACTTACTTCTGCCTTAAAAATTGGGATATGTTGGACTAGGTTTTTATCAATTCCACTAAGGCTTTTCCAGATTTTCCCAACAAATTTAGGGATTGTGGTTAAACTTCTATTTGACAGTGTTATACTAAATGCAGACAGAATGATGCCAATTTTATTCAGTGCTAATCAAACTATTTTGAAGGAATAGGTACAATTTTTAGAAAATTGCAAATAATAAAATTGGCTAATTCTTGTTATCCTGGTTGGACCTGACATTAAATTGATTTTCTCATATGTTTTGGGTAAAATTGAAGCACACATTTTCATTGTGCATATTCTCAAGAATATGATGATAAGCTACATTTAACGATAAAGTGTACAGTGGACGTTAAATAGTCCATCCAATTTCATAGAAATATATTTTACTTTAATTTTTTAAACTTTAAAAGACCTATATTTTCTTCTTAATAATTTAAAATACGTAGACCACGTCTAAACTTTTCAACATACGTTTTGATCATTTTAAGAAAGAAACATTTCTTCTCAATTCTTTACAACGAAATTCCGTGTACAAAATGCAGATAAATTTATATCTGGGCAACTAGAGTTCATTCTACCACATTATCAAATTTGTTGCCAAACTGATGGTGCTGTATTCAAAATGACTATTACGTACAGCCAAGTCGACACGGAATGGTTGATAGGAAATTTGTAATTTCGAAAATAAAAGTATCAGAATGAGACAAATACGAATTAGAATTCTACTTACATATAAAATAAACAATTTACGTGTGATTTCACATTTATTAATCAGTGTTTCCATATTGTGAAACTTTTTGAGCTATAAAAGATTCCATCAATCCTTTGATATCCGTCGTTATTCTGTGAACGTTATATCTTTTCTATCGATCATTTGCTATTACATCAGTTGATATGATCAACACAATGAGATACGATACAATATCCCAGTTTTCGTGCTTAGCTAAAATCAAGGATAAGTTGTTCTTGATTTTTGAGTAATGAGGAAGGAAAATAGACAACACGAGTTATGAACAGTTCATTAGGTAGACTTATTTGTATTTATTTAAATAATAACAGAAGAATGTTCCAAAACAATTATTATTAACATTGTCAGATGTAATAACTATATCACACACATACCTTTTATTTTTAAAAATATGGAAATAATTCTTGAGAAAAATTAAAAATTACAATGATTTGAGGTTTTACTTTCATGGTGTTATTGCGTGCTAGTATATCGTAACCATTCATGATTCTACTGTTCCATTACGACCATACGATTTTATTGAACATATAGAGACTCATGTGAAATATACTGAAATATAATCACATGTTTATTTTTACTAATCTGTTGTATGTTTGTTATGCACGTTGTTCCCCCCGCTAAAAAGAGGATTTTGTATCCTAAAAAGTTTAAATTCATCAGCAAAGAGCACACAGCGAGAAACTTTAATGCTTGTTTGCTAGTCATTAAGGAAAAGCAATAAGAAAACGGGCCGAGATTCAAACCTTGAGGAACACCACTGGACATTCCATACTCATGGGTGCGCAGATTAGCATACAATATTAGATTGTGGGGAAAGATTAATGTTCCTAACTTACTGTGTTAACAAAGCAAAATGCTTTGCTTAGTTCAAAAAATATAAAATAAATGTGAACGTTTGGTCTAACTAGCTAAAAACTGAGTAAACTCTGACCATTTAGATATTAAAGATTTCCGTGGTATGGAATCATCTTGAAAGAGCGATATAGCTGGTTGAATGTGAATCATAATTCAAGAATGTACTATTACGTTCTTGAAGCTTCTAGAAAATAAGACACAAACCTGAAATGTTCAAAACTCGTAGTACCTTTATTAGGCATAGATCAGGAAAGCAACCTTGCACTATGACTTTGATGAAATCTATGTAAGAAGTATTTTTAGTATGTTGAAACAACTTGTAATTACATACGATGTGACACCCTGTTCCCCAGCCGCATTCTTTTCTTCAGTTTCTTAATCTTAAATTCGGCTTAGGTAATTTCAATAACTGACAAGATTAAATCATTTGGTTTACGGTTTAAAAACTACCGTAAGTTATTTACATTCGTATATACAGTATATCTTCCTCGTTCATATTGACATAAGTTCTTTAAGCTATTGTAATTTCTTTTTTCGTTTGTTTCCTTAATTGTTTATAAATAACTTCACAATATTTAAAATTACTTAATCCTGATTCCCACTTACTGTATTTCATTAACTTACATATTACACTTTTATTAAACCACTGGGAAACTAAAGCTTTTGAAAAAAAACGATTAAACCCAATTGTTCATTACACCATATAATAACCTCACATTGACTGAACCATAATAGAAGTATCTTGTGTATCTCTTGAATCATTAGGATTAATATAAATATCTAAATCAAAGTATATTCTATTATTTTCTATTTTTTAAAAAAGGACAGTTAAGAAATAACTACTACTATGCAGTTAAATGTCCATTACTATTAATTAAATATTTTAAGGTGAAGGTTGCCATTATATGATAGTTTGTCCATTATCTAGAAAATATCTCATAACTACTACAGAATTCTGTCTTCAGGTTTTCCAATAAAGTAATAAATAGTTTGCCATACATTTCTTCAAATATTGCGTGTGTATTTTATATTGCATTAAGAATGAATTGCAAGATTATGTTTTGAAAGAACTACAAACAGACCAACCGATAAAAGCAGTGATCCTAGTTATACAATGAAACTCTTTAATGATTGATGCGTGCGTCACATGCGAGCTATTAGTAGAAGACACCCCGCTATGAGTCATCCAAAATAGTAGACGGGACACACACAATAGGGAAGAGACATTTATCAGGAAAACGCAACAATATTTCCATTGTTAAGCGGAATCGACATGTGTGCGTGGTGGTCCAATCCAGAGTACAAGAATTCTTCGATTTTTCAAGGTCGTTCATTGAAATTTGACGGCGACTGGCACAGCAAACCACGATTTCTCTGGGTTATATTTCTCTCACTTCTCTCTGGCACTTTCTCTTTCTCTCTCTTGGAAATGTAGATATTTTCTTTTTCAGCACGAGTCCTGACCTCAACTTGTGAATGGACTTCCTGCGGGGGAATTGTTATGCTGAAGCTTGGAATTTAGGTCAGAGGAAATGTTCAATCTCATTCTATCATATACAAATTTTTACAGTATGTTCGTGCCAGAGCTGGTTAGGTGTGTTGCTAAGGCACAGAATCCATTGCAGTCTCTTTGAATCCAAGAGAAAAGTAATTTCCTTTCAGGCGTTATGACTTCCTAATACAAAGAAAAGTTATGGAACCAGACTCGTTTTCGCTAAGAGGATATATTTGTTAAACTATCTTGTAAGAATAGTTTAAGAATCCTTGTAGAGTTAAAAAAGAATAATACAAACTATCATTTGTAAGAGTCCTGCGATTCATCATCATCATCATAATGGTATTCAGCAATTTTCAATCCGCTGGATGAAAGATTTCCCATTTCCTCCCACAAACCTTGGTCAACTCCTGTCCTCATCCACATAGCTCCTGAAAATCGCTTCATCTACCCATCTCTGTATTCCATTTGTTCGTCTACCTATGCGACTGGAACATCTCCACTTTATCTTCTTTACAGACTTGATAACATATTCTACCTTTTCTGATAGCGAATCCATTCATTGTCTTCCCGTCCCTCCTAGTTATTCGAAGCATGCATCTCTCCATTGTTCCATAGTGTAACTCTTAATTTTTGAGCCGTTTCGTATTTAATGTCCACATTCCACAGCCATTCTACATCACAGTTAAGACATATCGATTATACCCTTTATGATTCAGACATAAAACAGACATTTTAAAAAGCAAAATAAAGATGTCTTCTAAACGAACTCCGTGCTATTTTTCTTCTACATGGCGTTGAAAATTAACACCGACTAAACAATCTTGATTGATTCCCTGACATGAAAATAAGAAAAAAGTATAGACAACACTAAAAACATTGGTAAACTTTATTTTTATATGGGCCAGTGTAGTAATTTTGGACTTGGGCCCGTCACGATTCGCCCTTTAGCTATTAAAATCCGCACCCATGTCCCTGCCGGGACTCGAACCCGGGCCCTTCGAGTTGTTGGCCTACCGTCGTAGACCGAACGGCTACCCAACCGGCATAAAGATAACACTAGTTCTAACAACGAACTAGCTCAGGTACATCTTGATTTATAATCATGTAACATTAAATCATTTCCTTTCAAAATATACACAACGCTTATGAAAAATCAAGCAGTGTGACAGCGACCGCCTTCTATCAACACAGAATTCAACTGACGAGTGGGCCTGTAACGTATTACTTGTCCTTCACTCGCAACACGTCAGTCCAATTCCTTCCATTTCTGCGCCATATCTCTTACGGTGCAAACTCTTCCGACTTTACCATATATATATGTAATTAGTAACTTTGTTTTATTATTTCCAACGTAAACTAACCTAACTTTCATAACCTGAAATCAGTAACGCATAGGGTGGACCAGTTACCCACACTCCTCCCGTACTCATTACCTCCGATACAATTTCAGTAAATTATTTGGAAGTTCAGCGTGCTACTACCATAACTGGTACTTACATTCATCGTCATAATTATATATCAACAAATATACATGTTTTAAAAATCTGTTGCAAGCACTTCAAAATAATCAGCATTGTGTTCTTGTAAATAATCGTGGTAATTTCAACACCCCATTAAGTTCAAATCGATTATTTACAGAAAGAAAGAACTTTTGCAAAATGACTGACCTTCGTGATTTATATTCGTTGCGTTTTACCAGGGTACATACACTTGGCATTTTCTAAAGTACAGGATAGTAAATTGTTTGTGGTAATAATGATGGAAATTTTTTTTAATGGTCTCGAAATTGGGAACAGTTAATTTGCTGGTATATGTTTGCGTGCAATAAACTAGAAACGAGAAAGCGCCTCGTTATCCTTACTTGGTTGTTTGGATAGTCAATAAACTTTTTTGTTTGTTTATCAGAAGGCGCTGTTTACGACAGGAGCCTGTCGTCCTGCTTTATAGATTTCTTTCTTGTAATCAATAGCACCCACCTATGCACGCATATAAAGCATGCTCACTCACACGCGGTGGCTTGGGTCCTACTTTTACTACACGACACTGTTACATTCTTATTAAAGTAAGAAATTTGGTAAACTTTATTTCTTTTGGGTCATTTTATTTAGTACTGACTTGGATTATGCTTTTAAAATCCACAAAGTTTCATGGCCCCACCCGGTACTCGAAAACAAGACTACTTGGACACTAGTCTGACGTTGTCAGATTTCAGGATCGCCTAGCTCGAATTGTTTGAATACTTCTAACTGTAGAGAACATTAAAATCTGACACCTATTTTGGCCATGTGTCAATACTGTGAAATCAATGTAAAAACAAGAATGCAGGTACAAAGTTGTGTATTTTCTTAGGTAAAGTCATCAATATTTTTACAGACTTGTCTTTAGTCCACAATGATTCGTTGTGTCCTCAAATGTTGCAACGATAATTTAACACATTTCCCTACGCCATACAGTGATGGAATTTTGCACAGCGACGTAAGTCGGATCACAATATTGTTACTTCCGTGTATTTCTATATATTTATATATTTTAAAAGAATATTTTAATATTTTTTAATATTGACTCCTTTATTCTAAAATAAATACTAGCCAGCAACGATATTTTGTTTGACTGGTTGCAGAACACTTAAGGATTTGAGAAACAATTAACTTGAGAAAAAGTATCCGAACACCGAAATAACTAAAAAAATAATAATAAAAACCTTTCTCAAAATACATACTTTCTTAAACTATTCACAATGAAAAGTAAACAATAATTTTGTTTATGCATGATTAAAAAGAAACGCATGAGGCGCATCAATTGAAGAATTTATAAAGTAACTGTATATGAGAGAGCGCCTCATGCTTTTCTTTTTAGTCATGCATAAACAGGGTTGGAATGTTTTAAACAGATGTTTTAAACGTGTTTTAATCAAAGGGGATTGCTTAAAACATTTTAAACATTTGCTTTAAACTACATATGTTTTTAAGCCGTGTTTAAAACACGTTAATTTTATTTTTCTTCTTTGAAAGAATCATATTATTTTTAAGAGTACGAAAGGGTGTGTTTTTACCAGTAAAACATACCCAATTTGTCCCGAGTGAAAGCTACAGTAGTTTCCAAAATAATCAGTATTATGACGCCGCAAGCCTAGAGATGGAGACATAAGATCCGTTGCTTCGATTTATTTTTTATCGGTTCGCTGCTAGAAGCGGGAAATATTAATTTGCTATCAACAACATGAAACATTATGTTCATATTTCAATTCTTTCTTTTTTATTTATTGTGAGAAACTGCCAGGAAAACAAAAACTTCATGGGCATGTATTTGTTTCTACGATTACATTGTTCTATC
>JAGDQP010031082.1:3517-22164 GCA_022664845.1 Lepisma saccharinum | reverse complement strand
AAGGAAGACGAGAATGAGCTGAGAAGATTATTCTACGAAGTTCTCGATCTCTCCATTGAAGAAATTCACAGCAGATTTGTGAGACAGGGACGGTTGTGATCGGAGCCATTCAACACTTGCTAAGTGGTAACAGAAGTGAAGAAAATTTGTAACCTCTGTGCGATGTTTTGAAATACAAAGATAACCATTGCAAAATTCTTCAGAATTTGAAGCAGGAAGTAGATCTGGCAAATCGACTGATGAGCGAGACCACATCTCTGGAGCAGCTCTCAGAACAGATTGGGAAGTATGGCAGCTTTTCCGGGCCTAAAGATGCTTATAGAAGCTGCTCTAATTATTCCGTCTTCCACGGACACGGTGGAAAATTTCTTTTCACATTTAACGGCTCTCCTTCGCCCCCAACGCCTCTCCATGGGACAGGAAAGAAATTCGGACCTCGTTCTCTTGGCTTATAATAAAGATATTCTGCGAGCACTAGATCTAGACCAGCTGGTCATTGAGTTTGCGAAGTGCTCACGTAAACTTCTTTTATTGTAATACTGTTGGCTAAAGAATGTTAAAAATAATTTCTGCTTATTTCATTTGTGTCAGGATTGTTTTTTGTTTTTTTTTTCAATTTATACAGATAAAAGTATCCCCTAACTTGCTTGTGATAAACGTCCTGTAATTCTCAAACAATTTAATATATAATATTACCGAATTTTCCTCAAATACATTAATAGTTGGTATTTATCTGTACTACTGAACACAATACATATATACTATCTTCTAAACGAAAAATATACATTAAAGATGATACTCAGTAGTCTTGGATTTGTACTGTAATATTTGTCAGTATATTCTTTGTAAAAAATGCTACAACCTTGTGATAAATTTCATGAAAAATAAATAATAAATAAATAGTTTTGTGTTGCTCCTTGACGTCCTCCCCGTCATTGCCCCCTCTGTATTCATCATTGCCCCCTCTAAGTAACCGGGCTGGCTACGGGCCTGAGTCACACAAAGAGCAATGGAGAGATGCATGCTAGAAATAACCAGGAGGGACAGGAAGATGAATGAAAGGATTCGCGCACAAACAGGTAGAGGATGTAATCAAGACTGCGAAGAAGCTGAAGTGAAAATGGGCCGGTCACATTGCTAGACAAACAGATGGAAGATGGACGATAATGTACTACATTGGATTCTTAGAGAAAAGAAAGGATCGAGACGACGTCCAAATGCAAGATGGGTAGATGAAATCAAGCGTTTTTCAGGAGCTACATGGATGAGGATATCGGCAGACCGAGATATGTGGAAAGAAAAGGGGGAGGCCTTCATCCAGCAGTGGATAGAAAACGGCTGAATATGATGTTGATGATATATCCCAGTAGCACACATACGTGTTTTCAACGTTGATTTTAGGTTCATTTCGTTGATCAACCATTATCGGTTGAAAAAAATACATTTATTTTTAAACCATATTTCAACAAACACGTCATTGCGTTGATAACGGTGAGTCCATATTAGGCCAAATTTCTATGCTTGCACATGTTGGTGGACACCGTCTCAGAACGGCGAAATCATCGGACGCTTCTTTCCTACTCCGAATTTTGAAAACAGAAAAGAAATCAAAGATAATGTATGTGGATAATTACTTACTGCAGAGATTACTATATTTGATGGCACATTACACTACGATAGGTTTAAACATACACAAAAGAAGAAATATATATATAAAAGATCTTAAATGATTTACAAGTGCCCTCTTAATCGATTTCCATAGGTTGCCAGATACTACGAGGGGTATTCAGAAAGTAATGCCTCCAAGCCCACTACTTGGCCAATAGTACTGCAGACATTCTGAACTGTTTATCAGTAATGCACTGATGTTCAGGCTATAATATGTCACTTGTTTCACCTTCCTATATCTTCTCGTTCCAGAGTAATGGAGCAATCCATGCCATCCAGTTGTGACGTCCGGTTGAAACAGCGGGTTGTCATTGAATTTCTGACTGCGGAAGGTTGTGCGCCCAGCAACATTTATCGCCGTATTACTGCGATTTACGGGGATGCCTGTGTTGACATCAGCACTGTGCGGAGGAGGGCAAGTACTGTGAAAGACCAAAATCCAGCCGCATCAAATCACCATGATCACAACCGAAGTGGACGGCCCGCAACGGCCTCTGATGACGAACATCAACATCAGGTGGACGAGTTGATTCGGGGCAATCGCAGGATCAAGCAACACGAGATCGCAACAACGCTCGCCATTTCCATTGGTTCAGTGAACCACATCAATAAGGACCTTCTACGTTACAAGAAGATGTGCGCTCGTTGGGTGCCACGGCAACTGACGCCTGACATGAAAGCAGGTAGTACGCTACATCCCCCAACCCCCCCCTAACCCCCCCCCTAGACTTCCACACCCCCCCCCCCCCCTAAGGAAAATCTCTGGTGTTCTTTCGCGACATTTAAGTGAGAAATTCCTGGAATTTGGATTTACAAATACGGCAGTTATGGTAATGCACAATCACATCTTGGTAGCAGTTTTGTATTTATTTCGAAGAAATAACTTCTTTTGGGCTACATTCTTTTCTTATCGCCTCACAAAAATACATCAGCAGCAAAAGAAATAAGGCAGAAAATAATAAACACCCCATATGAAAACACCTGTTTTGTGACTGCTTCCTGAGTGCAGAGATGATAGACTCACTTCAGATGCACATCAACATTCACTCATTATCTATTCAGTTGCTTTGTGTGCACAGTAGAAAAGGCGAAACGCGTCACAATGAAGAGGAGGATTATTGAAACAAAGGAACTAAGTTTAGGAGCTCGTACATATGTATTTATTTTTCTAATTTAAGTGAATCTTTGTTTCATAACTAAATATATGGAAATAAAAGTAACAATGTTTACAAACTTGATGCGCCGACATTTCTAATACCTAACTCTGTGTTCTTCAGGGTTTTATTTCATCATACTCTCAATCCCTCAAGAGACAACAGGTCGAGTTCGTCCATGTCAACGGTAACGAACATTTTGTGAAGCAAAAGCGATATGAAATGAAACACCGAGTGGTCATGGCTCAATGCTTTGGCATTGGCTTCGCATTCCGGAGGTCCAGGGTTCCATTCCTGGAGACGGCCATCCAGACTGAAGTTTTCAAGTCTTATCAGGCAAATGCCGGGATCATATGTTATTTCAAGGCTATGTCCGTTTCCGTCCAATTTCCTTTCCCATTGTTCATGCTTGTTGTTGCTAAGTTTCAATGCAAAATAGTCTCCGAGTTGTATATGGAGATACAAGAAATAAATAAATCTTCGGAAGTGTTGACGCTGTTGGACTTGTAGTTTAATCTCGTGATGTTTAAACATATACTCACATATACAGTTACAGACAGACCACACGTGGCTGGAGACAAAGTCATATGTTTCCCCACTTAGGTCCCAGTTAAATAAGGTATCATCCAAACACTCACTCACTTTTGCCATACTTGAGTATTCGAATTCGTGACGTACAGACTAGCACAAACACATATATAGACAGACAGTAGTTAAAAGAGCTTCTATTTTACCCTGAACGTGTTACGTTGTCGCTAAAGATAAAAAAGAGAGATCTCAAACAATTTCCTTAGTCAATATAGTATGACACTGGCTACATAGTTTTTCCGATTTTTTTAAACTCTACTCCCAGATGAAATGTTTAGCACCACAGCCGTGCGTGCGCTTTCTCTTATTTATATTTGAACTGACAATATTTGAAATTTGAAGAGTATAGACAAGAGAGGTTTCTCGCTGCGGTACTCAACATTTCATCAGGCAATTGGGATTTCTGAAAAATTTTATATTGAATTAAATTTAATATTTTAATAGCCACGTGCATGCAGGTGCGGACCGGGTAGCCGTGCGGTCTAAGGCGTAAGGGCAATGACTCGAAGGTCCTAGGTTCGAGTCCTGACAGGGGCATGAATGTTAGTGGATTTTAACTAGATGTATATGATCTATCGTAACGGGCCGAAGTCAACAGTTATTGGACTGGCTCATATAAAATAAAGTGTACCAAAGTTATAATTCGCAAGATCATGTGCATGTTTCTTTACAAAAATTACATACAACATTCCTATTTTTAGCATTTTGTTGTATGTTGTAATACACAATTTTCACAAAATATATGTTTGTGTAGTCTGTCCCACTTGCTCTGTTATCGTTAAGCAAAGAAGTCATATTTTCCGTTAAATTTTAAGTTACCAAATCTTCAATTAAAAATTTTGGTATATTTCGAAAAATGTTTCTTATTCATTGTAGTTTTTAATTTAGTTGCCATTGATTCAGCATTTAGAAACCAGATAAATTATTCTTTTAGGACAATAACGGCCATATTTTAATATGGCAACGATAGGTAAGAATGAAATAAGTATTATCTAGAAATTAACACAAGAACGAAGTTTCCAGCTTACTTCTTTAAGAAGATATTGCTAAGTGTTACATCGGCCTTTTCACCTGAACGCCATATTAAATCCAAAATGACGGCCTTATCGACCACATTCAGGTCATTTTTGATACTCTAAGAACCTTAAGCAAGCATCGCAAGTCAAATTGAGGAGACATGCGAGTGCACACGGAATCATAGCAGGTCCTGCTATGAATTCTCAGAATAATGTCATCGAAAATTGCACACCCAGTGCCACAAATTCGACTAGCCCTCTTACTTTTTAAGTTAGACCAACATACGAAGTATCGTTTGAAAGCTAAGATTATGCTCTATCACGTTTATTTTGAGGCAATGTTTCATATCTCTGTTAGTTTCTAAGTTACAGGCCAATAGAACATTATTGTAAAATGAGAAGAACTATATTTTTACATAATGACCGCCATTTTTCAATATGACTGCAGTACATAGAAGAATGCAAACTTACATTTCTTATGCTATGCCATTATCTTGAAACTGACACAGGAACGAAGTTTCCAGCTTAATTCTGTGAGTAGATATTGTCATTTAAGTGTAAGTAGATGTCTCGGTCTTGCCGCCATATTGAATCCATGTATTGAATCTATTTTTGGAGGTGATCTATTAATTCTCGTAACACCTTTGCTGGTTGGATCGTGCTGTTAATACAAACGCAAACTGATTAATAATATTTCAAAGGAAAATTAGGCTTCGTTTTTCAATTAAATCAATAGTACACAATTTGTTGTTAGAACGGAAACGTTGAATTTCACTTTGAAAATTTATATTTATAGCCTTTACAGCGATTAAGGCTACAGGCCGTCAAATAATATAAGTTTACTCTGTACGTGGAGAAGGTAACATTCCTGGCACTCCGACATTTACCTACTGTGAGCAATGGAAACCAAACCAAATTGCCGAAATTATGACTAGTTCCAGGTGACAATGCAAAGTGAGCATATAGGTGCTGAACTACCTGTGGGTCAATATGAACAAAACCGATATTAGTATCGAACTATTAGATCATAAAATAATATACCTTGCTTACAGTTTGGTCCACACTAAAGTAGTTTAATCCATTTAAGTGGCTATGAGTGAAATGAGACAGTATTTGTAATTATTGCGATGTATGCTTTCAAGATAAAATTTCATCTTCGGAAGCTGTAGTTATTTGGCTATTTTGTGTTGACAATGTGTTTCAGATGAAAGATTTTCTAATTTTATTTGTAACTGTACATCAAGACCGGATTAATATATTCATTGTCATGTACACAATATAAAATATTTAAATAATGTAAGTTATCCACATTTATGGAAATGCTTCTTTTAGGAAAGAAATAGAAGTATATATTTATCTTCTAGTATTATTCTAATTGAATTAAAAAAATAGATTTTGATCTTAAACCATATAATTTCTCAAGTTAAAATTGCCATAGAACTAAGGAAAATGGGACTTAAAATTATAACCTTCTTACAATGCGAAAAGCAAATTCAGGGCTCTGCATGTTTGCAACGTGTTTTCATTTAGCAATACCTTGAACACTTATTTTGTAATTTCATAATCTTACGAGAGTTTTAGTTATGCAACAATCTAATTTTCTCAGATCAGAAATCATCTAACGAGAACAACTTACTCTACTCGATTACGTCAGAATTTCCAATACAATTGAATGTACAGAAAATTTAGTCCTTCACATTCACGGTTTCTTCCATGGCTGTTGATATGACACGGTAAACGCTGACAAGCTCTAATAGCAATAATAGTTCGGAATATCGGAAATAATTCTGAATTATTAAATTTCGCTTACGTGTAATGAAACGTTCAGTGTGAAATGGGTCTAAGAACAACTTAAATGAGTTACTTTTATTAATTTGAATTTTATGACCTTTGCAACTTTGGATCAAGCCATGATAGCATTGGGGATCGAAGGAAGTCTGCAGGAACTTTGTTTCAGGGCATCATCGCGACATTTGGCTGATGAGACTGAGGAACAACCTTGGAAAAACTTCAGTCAGGATAGGTGGCCACTGGGATCGTTCAAGATATTCTGATTGCTAAGCGAACACTTTACCGAGCTATGGCCGCTTGGTATTAATTTTTCGGACTTAAATCACTTGAATATAATTATATAGTTTTATAAATTACTCTTAATAATAATGTTAGGAAATATAAAAATGAACATAATTCTCTGGGAAACTATTAAAGTGTCTGTAGAACTGATTGATAATTTATACACTAAAATTAAATTAAATTTTATGGTATTTAGACATCTATGGCTGAGGACGAGACAAGAAGCTGAAAGGATGGGGAAAGTCCGCCAGGACCTAAATTGAAAGTACTATTCCAGCATTTGTCCTGGTATGACAGGAAAAGACCTGGAAAAATTGTCTGGATGGCCGGGTGTAGTATTGCCAAAGAGACGAGACATTTGAAGTTGAAGACGAGTGACTCCAGTATTGTCTCGTTTTCGAGACACGACGAAATGGCTCTTGAACAAGTCATTTCGAAAGCCTCGGAAAAAAATGTGAAGAGGTATTTGTCAAGAATGACTCAATCAGAAGATATTTCCCTTGAAAACCCATACGAGCGTTTATTACATCAATGATTGCTATCCCACAAAGAGCAGAGAATACCTAAACTTATTTTTAATGATCCTTCGAAGCAGCTTTAATTTCCATTATGCAATGAGTTAAAGCTTCCAGGTTTTATTTTGTGATGGCGCTCTATATTCAAGAATAATGAAGTTTCGATCTAGATGTGTAAAAATCCTATACTATAGAACATTCCACATGGTCTCTGAATAGCAGTTTCACTAATAAACCATAGTCTTTCTCGTTCTGAATAAAGACAAAATTGTGTCAGTCTTTTTCGGTACCGTTGTAAATAGATGCTGCATTTGACAATAAAACTTAGGTATTCTATTGCCATAGGTTATTCAAACTTGAGACATTTTAGCTTCCTTCATAGCGTGGCTTACAAAACCCCACTTATTCGATCAGTTTCTCAGGAACCACAATTTGTAGAAATCATTGAGGTGTCATTAGATCGATTTTGGCTAGACTAGCTCAGCTAACGGACCAGTCTTCAATGGTGCAGTGGGTCAGTGTTGCCAACCCTTTTTGAATAAAATAATTCAAATTGTTTCCATACGTTATACCTACTGCACCAAAATTGGCACGAACTACTCGATACGGTACAATAGAAAAATACTGTTGATGTCCCCGTCCCCAAGCACCGCAGTTTTCAGTGTTGCCGCCGTATTTTAAAATTTAATTTTTCAAACAACTTCTAAATCGTTAGACATATCCGCACGAAACTCTGCAAATATTAGACAAAAAGAAAAGTGTTCCCGACGTTAAACACTCCAGTTGTTAGTGTTGCCAGCCTATTTTATAAAAATGAATATGTGTGTGTGTCAGATGCTATCAAGAGACCTTCGATTGTTAGTATAATTGCAGTACTCATTTGTTTGAAATCAGAAAGAATGACGTAATCCTTAATTGTTGAACTGTCTTAAGAGAGTATCAAAGTATTTCGGAAGAAATAGGAAAGACTTGCCTTTGAGTTTTACGAAGCGTATTGACAAATTTACTACTGGTTCAGTAAAAATATCCATTCCTGAAAGGTCGTGGCTGTGTTGTGTAGTGAGACCATATACTTTTTTATACTTTTGTTACCTTTTTCTTTTTTTTTTCTTTTTTTTTTTTTGCAGAAAAATAGTCTATCAGAAAAAAAAGCTAAAATAGAGTGAAGTATTGTTGACTGATGAGTTTTCAAGTGACGAAGAATAGATGCACAAACGGAATTGTCAGAGTTGGAATCTAACTGAATTCATTGTAACGTCTGCATCTGTTTCAAAGATACGAAAAAAAAATAAAGTAAATTCAAGACAAGCACGTCTTTTTGAGACGAGACAGTCTTTAGTATCGTCTCGTCGGTTGCTGGTATCGAGCCCAGGACATTACGAATGTGATGCCAATTCTCTACCAACTGAGCTACGGTCGTTCTGAACGTACGCGATAAGTGCTAAAACCCTTTATATTGAACACGTCTAACAGTAAGTACTTGGCAGTTGGCACTTAAAACATTTCCAATTACAGTCCTCATTCGAGTACTCGAGCTGTTTCCACCAATTTCTTAATCGCAAAGGAATTAAATAATTTCTGATCGGGTCGCAGCTCGAGTCAACCCGAGTCGGATCGGATTGAAGGACGGTAATACACCATACACAAATCAGTACTCTTATTTTACACACATCACAATGCATTTCCTGTATATACTGCATACATCAATTAACATACAAGTGCTCATAGATACGAAGAACTTTTTCTCTAAAGTATCCAATAAACAGTCTCTTATATATCACTAACAATGTAGCAGTGTAATTCGCATTTCGCGACAATGACAGTTTCACAAACGCTTTTCACCAACTTCTGCATTTTCCTAATTTAAAGTACTTGAAGTCGTACATTTTAAGGAAGTTTCAGGATTTAAAAAAAAACATACAATATATTTATTAATAATTTATTGACATAAAAGTAAAGTTCATAACAAGGATAATTAGCCCATTTTATATTCAGATTATATCAACTATGCTATCTACTATGCCTTTAGAAACAAAGCCAGAAGTAAATTCCCAAAATATATTCAACTCAAGCTAAATTCAGATTTTTAAGTTTAAATTCCACACAAGGGAACAAATTGTTATAAATTATAGTTATATAATAAGCTAAACAATTCTAAACATTCAATAAAGACTCACGTAAGAAATAATGGTTGAAATTTATAATTTGTTTTCTTTACTGGGAGGAGTCTTCAAATATGATCAATAACATTCAAGTCTCATCCATGGCAGTTAAGATAGAAATAAACACTAAATGCTGTGCAAGATTTACAGTCACTTCTTGCACTTTCTTGTTCCTATTTATTGTTTTATGATTTTGTATGAGACATCCTTGATACATGTACGTCAGGAAAAAAAAACTTGTTTAAAATTTAACATTATCTTCCAATTCCCCAAAAATATTGCTCTAAAAAATGGAAGAGTTTTTCCCAAAGACAGTTTTAAATAGAATACTTAGCTACGTAGCTAACAGTAAGATACAAGATCAAACAACATAGTAAATGTTTTCAACGAAAATACAATCTTACATTTATACATTTAGTGTATAAAAAAAGTACACAAGAAAAAAAACACTATGCATATCCACGAAATGTTCTCAGTCAACTGCATTTAGATTTCTTGAGTCACTGACTGAATTTTCATTTGCATGTCCCGTTGAATCTTCTGGCTTTGTTGAATCAGGTTGTGCTGGTTCCGGGTTCCGATGAAGTATGGAAGAAACTTGGTCCTAGTAGGAAAACGATGAAACAAAAATTAGAAAATAAATATAGGCGATTTCATTAGTTATCCTAGCCCCCGCCCGCGGTTATCAGTTTATATCTAGCGATTATCAAAACTCGCTGAATGTAGTGACCGTAAACCTTACATCGCATAACCCAATTAACATCGAAGAACACGAGAAAGGAATAACAAAACCAACAATTTTATTAGAATTATCCACAGTGCACATTTACAAACAATTTTTCTTATTTTAGAATATAATCACCAATGATAATGCTTGTAAGGAAGTTCCACCGCTGTGGATTGTCAAATGAGAAATTTGTGAGACTTAAAAGATTACGAAATTAACACAAACTTTGAACGCTCATTATGGTGACTAGGAACTACAGAAAATTCGTCTAATACACTTGTTTGGTAGAATGTCTAAGAAAGTTCAGACGGACAAACAGATTATAATAATAAGAGAATTGACATAACTTCCATTTTAAACTTGTGATGAAGAATTGATGTTAGTTATAACTATCTTACTAAAAGAAAATGCAAAATATGTGATCTGTATCTTTATTTGGTAGAATGTCTAAGAAAGTTCAGACGGACAAACAAAAGACATGAAATTTTACACAATTTTCTTTGAAAATTTAGATTCATGTAAAAGGTTATGCATTATCTAATTTCAGTGATTTAATTCATGATGCAAAATCTATCAGTTAGGAAAAATATGCTAAGGTAAATCATGGCAGTATATATCTCTCATACCCAAGGGGAAATTAATCTTTCTCAGCTTGTTTATTCATCAAACACTGACTATACTTTGATTACAGATAAGCCCCATTGATATAATTAGGACATGTGCATCCATACTTTCTGAAGAACAGTAAAATTTAAAACTAGATAGCAAGTTTGATGATACGAATGTTTTAAAAGAATCAGTTAAAATCTGAAATGTTTCGTCCAAAACAGTAGACAATTTCTTCAGGAATTAGCTTGTAAATCGCAAATATGTAACGAAATTGTGACTTTCCTGGGCTGATTAATGTGTCACTCATTCTCAAGAACTCTATTGCATGGTGCTAACCGCTCCATCAAGTACATCAATTTTTTATTACCATATTCAACCATCTAGGGCGCAGTTTTATTTAGGATGACGTACTACACAAAGACCAAATGTTAGCTAACAACTATTGTCCGAGCTGATAGCTCTAATACAACCTCCCATATGGCCTTCGTGAACACTTCGATAGATAAGGTACAATGCCAAGCATGCATTACACTTATACAGTAATGGTTTTGTTCCAAGATGAAGTGCTTGATAAAGTGGATATTGCAAAAAAAAAAACGATCCAAGAAATTACATAGCGGCATTTAGTATAGATGTTACGTCATGAAGTATTATTGATAAAAATATATGGGAACAACTTTTACACTTAAATGCATGGTCAAAATTTCAAATTCTGAAAAACAGCAACCGAAATAAGAGCAAGAGATTTAGATCTTGTATGGCTACTAGTATGGTTTCTCAAAGCCTCAAATGCAAGCGAACTCGAAGTTTACATTCTATCGAGAAACAATTAGAAGTACACTGTTCTCTCATTCAATTAAACATATACTGAATTTGCACAAACTTCCACAACCTGAATCTGCTACACAATAGGATTCCATTTATACTATATTGGTAAATTTCCGAGATGTTCTGTATTAACTAAATCTGCAAGAAGGCACATTATGGTAGATTGAATACATCACATAGACAAAGAAATTTAACTTCTTCGCCCAGAGATGACCTCATGCACATTCCGCATCTTGCATGCCAGACTGTATGCTTTTCTCCAGTATTCAAATTCTTATAAATTAAAGGGGAATCCTAAAACTAATGATTGCTTGTAGGTTTTCACCAACTACCTGCTTAGGTAGAAATACAAAGATATTTTGCCCTGGTTAGAAGAATATTCGGAATGAACAACCGAATGAATTCGTAGGGAAAATCCCTAGCAAATCAAAGACTGCTTGTCTCATTGTTAATGGTGGGCACTTCAGCACATTCTTTTGGGTACATTGGATACAGTTAATTGACATGTTTTTCGATAGAGACGCTGAACTTTGTCGGGGCTACTTCTAAACTTTCCTGGTAGCTTGTTTTTAATTTGAATTAGTTTGTTTAGAACATTATCTCTAATGGATTGCTTTCAGATAGCTATGACAATTAAAATTGAAGATTCGTGTATTAAATGAGAAACTAAAATGTAAAACTAGCATTAAGTTCAATATTAGACAAAGCAAGTTTAAAATCAGAGAAAACTCCAATAAAAATTAAACTAACGCAGATCTACAAAAAGAAGTGTATCGAATGTATTTGTTGCAGATAATTGATCTTGCCCGCTTAAGGTCAAGACATGATTAATGAAAGATACTGCAACACTACAGTAGAATTTAAACTTACAACTTTTACTTTATCTTGAGCGATCGAACAACTTATATTAAACTGTGCTGATTAAAATTAAAACTAAATTATTTACCAATAAATGTGATGCATAGTGATTAATTCCTTTTAGAGTATTCTGGAGTTTCAGTAATTGTCCCTTAGTCTGGGCGATAACAGCATCTGTTACAGATTCCAAGTGTGCAGTCTGTAAAACAAAAAAAAGTAATTAAATGTAGTTGCTGCAATAAATCAGCAGTATCAATTGAAAGTAAGGACTATACAGGTAGCTATTACTTAAGCACATCACATGTCTGAGGGATGCCATCCCTCGGGGATAACTTTCGTGAGAGATGGGAAGTATTTAGAGTAACTACTGCTGAATGACGGGTTGAGACAGCTCCTGATTTAGAAATAATTAAGATTTTTGAACCATACAGTAGGTATTATATATAACGTTGGTAATATGAATGTTTCAAGAACGTAGTGATACGTAAACTCTCAGATGAACAGTGCAAATTAAAATTTTAAAATTTGAGTTGTAAACAAAGCTGAGAGCACACAGTTTTGCAGACTAAAAAAAGAACAACTAATTCGACGTTTTAAGTGATAAACTAAGTGGTTTGAATGTCTCCGAAGTACTTGAGATCATTGTGTAACATTGAAACTATCAGTATAATGCTTGAAAGCTCTTTGGTGAATATTTTGTCTTAAATATTCAAGGACGTAGAGCTTTCACTTGCAAAAGCTCTTTTCACCATTAGTAGTACCTTTGCACAGACAATGTAATCGCACTATGAGATATTAATCGCTCAGCTTCAGTAACTTACAAATGGTGGACTTTTCTTGGGATTCGTGTGATTTTTATCTGCATATTTTTAACACTTCTTTATGAAGTTTGGCAATTTAATACTCTTTGTTTGAAGGATATTGTGCATTTCAAATCTGGGTATTACTGTAGAAATATGGAGAAAGTGTGGGACAATTTACATTTAGGGGAGCTAAGGCTTTTATCTGCATACTCTTACAACGTTAATATGAAAGTTAGTTACACTTATGATCTGATTATTGCTACTCTGTTGATGGTTGCAGAGAACTGAACCCGGGACTCAGAGGGGGATCAGATGGCAAAGGTGGTCTGTGTTAGTGATTCTACTCTCAATTATCCGAACAAGGAATTTTCCCATGTCCTAAAGAATTTAAATTCTATGAAACATGTTGAAGCCGAAATTATCGCTGTTCAAGATTCTATTGACAGAGTTCAATGATTTGAAAAGTGAAATTGCAGATGTTAAACAGAGTATCTCTGAGAAAGCATTACGAAATGAGATGCTTGAAAATAGACGAAGCACTCGATAGAAATCTACTTTAGAATATGTAGTAGTTTATAGTCTTCAAAACGGTGCCAATGAAACCTCTGCAGACAAACTAGTATACGCATTGGTCAGTGACAAACTAGGAACGCTGGTTGTCAGAAGTGAATATTTCCAATGTGTTTAGACTGGGAAGGAGTCGTAGTAACATTCGTCCTGTCTGCTGTTCATTCACCAGAGTGATTACTAGAGATTAAGTGTTTTAAAAAGAGGAGGACATTAAGGAACATGGTAATCATCAATCGAGATACGATATCGAAGGAGAGGATTAAGATGGATTCTCATGGTTCACGCCAAAGAACTTCGTAATAAAGGAAAATCAGTGAAACATATCATGAGTTTGTTGGTCAGAAAGTAACTTCACGATGTTATGGCAAAGAAAAATTCGAATGCTTCTGGATATGTAAATCAAAGGAATCAAAACGTTTGAATAGCATTAGACAATGTTTTAAACAGATGTCAACACTGGGCACAGGCTAAGGAAACAAGCAAGGAGTGTTTACTATCAGAACACTCAAGGTCAGAGCCAAATCTAATGTACTAATGTCCTTACTATTGTACTAATATCGGATTTTGACATTTGTATTACAAGACATGGTTCAATGATTACACTATGTTCAATAATTATTTTGGTGATAGATGTGTAGGTTAGTAATAGGGAATACATAAAATTGAATATGATAAGAGGTGGTGTTGCATTAGCCATTAAGAAAATCTTCTGTTCAGTTTTACTTTAGCGTTTCAGGGAATTTCGACAGCATTATTTTATGTATGAAGTTTTCGAATGTTCACTTTTATAACGAATATATATATAAACATTGAACAATCTGCGTATTTTTTAATTTTAAATCTTAAAATATACAATAGGATAAATAAGTTACTTGATCTGGTTTTATCGAACTTCATTTTCAATAAGGAAAGTGGGTTTGTGCTGGGTGATGTGAAGCTTCTTTCACTAAGTTTCGTATTCGCTAAATTTAAGTATGTTAGGGTAATATGATTATGCTAGACGTAATTATGACTTGTTCTATAGGAAGATCAAGGACATTGACTGGAGTAATCTGATTTATCCAATGATATTGTAAATGTGATGTTCTCTATGATCAATTCTACCATGTTATGAATATTTGTATTCCCATTAAGGTTTGTGATACACAAAACCCAAAGTGGTCAGACAAGAAACTTAGGATGAAAATTCGTAACAAAAATGTTCTTCGAAGACTAATGCGTAATACTCAAGGTTATGCTTTGCATGGATATTGAAAACCAGTTCTTAGGGCTTGGAAAGGACTTGAAACGAGAAATTAAAAGGAAACGAAGTGGTTATATGAATTGTATTGGAAATGCTATTAGTTTAAATCAGATGCATTTTTGGAATTGTCAAATTGAAGGAAAAAAGACTAATGGACTAAAATACAGAGGTGTTAGTGTTAGTTCTACTAAGCAGGCACTCAAGTCCTTTCGTAAATATTTTTACTCAGCGTATGTTAATACTAATAACACATTTTTAGACATATCGAAGAAGAGGACAAGTTTTATCCTTTAGATGCGTTTGACTTTCGTGAAGTTAACGCTGGTGAAGTCCTTGACGCTATTGAAGCTCTACGATCATTGAAGTCAATAGGATTGGACCACATTTTGTGGCGGTTGGGTTTGTTTCGAAAGCGAGTAGAATTGTTGAATATGAGTAATTGTTTGGTACGGGAACTTTGCGCGATGCTACGATACCTTTGCAGTAACAATATTCGATTAAGGAGCACTATCTTTACTTAAGTGAGAATTAACTAGGTTGTATGGAATGCTTTTTTTGAGAAATGAAACAAATATTTATAATTTTGGCGTTGATTACAAAATAATATCTTGAACTTTTTTATTCTCGAGATTTATACACACTGTAGTTTGTTGGATACGAATACCATTAATATATTACTTCTTTTTGCACTCAGTCTTTAATAGTCTTTGCAATATTTATTGAACACCTCTTCTTAATTCAAAACAACGCACTTAGTTCACTAATAAAGCGATATATGTTTGTCACTTGTATGATTCTCATGTATATCACACCGTTCCTTTTACGACAAATACTTGCTAGCATATGTTCTCATACAAGTGTGTTTTTAGATAATTAAAATATTGAAATAGATATAATTGAAGCTTAAAAGATAAATAGAAATTTTATATGAAGATGAAATGGATGTTACGATTGTAATAGATATAACTATACAGAGAATACTGTTTTTGAAGAACTAACCTATTCTGTATAGAATAGTCTATTTCAGAGAAAGTTTTATCTGTATGAAACGTAATAAGGTTTTGCTCGTAACTGTATCTTGTAATGGCTTT
The DNA here is from genome assembly GCA_022664845.1 of Lepisma saccharinum. Classification (NCBI taxonomy): domain Eukaryota; kingdom Metazoa; phylum Arthropoda; class Insecta; order Zygentoma; family Lepismatidae; genus Lepisma; species Lepisma saccharinum. The sequence goes on along the minus strand of JAGDQP010031082.1, from coordinate 6,259 downwards.
TCACTTGAACGGTACTTATTCATTAAGTTCGGTTGGTACTAGATGTCTTCCTGCGGATATATCTATTGTACAAATTTCTGTCCTATCATTTTAGATCAGTCTGGATTCACTGCTCACGACACGTAGTTTAATTACTCAATACTGTCCAAATAATACTCTCCTTAATACTTTTGATAGTAATGGCATACACTCTTACTGTTCAATCTGAAGTCTGTTCCTACTACAACTTTTAAATATTTAACTGCTGCGATGAACTTTAGTTTACTAATTTTACACTTCTTTTTTTTGTAAATTACTTCTTTAATAAAAGCAAACTGAACGTTTTTATTTTATCATAAATACAGTTCTTGCATATGTATTTTATACCGGTCTATCGGATGGTTCTTATACATGTCATCTATCCCAATGTAATGGAAATAAGAACGTAAAACACTGACAATCGAAATCCCTGCTTAATGGGCCTCCAAACATATGCTAACGTTACTCTCCCGCTTCCTCGGTTCGGACGTAATACCTCTATCATACGATGAGAACCCTGCTGTTGACATGCCCAAACACTCCAACGATTTACTGACGCTGAGGGGGCTACAGTCAACACACAAGCATCAATTCAGGGCTCGAATGGCAAACCACGGAGCTAGAAGCAATCCGGGAATTACAGCCTGCCAAGCGCAAGTGTTCCAAAATAGGTATAGAAGCTACCGACGAGCTTCAACAAATACTTTGTTTGTTTTGTTGTTCTGGTGACTTGAGCACCAAGTTTCTGGTATCATTTAATTATCTTTTTAACTTTCATCGGCCGCTGTATCTGCAGGTATATTGATGATTTCACTTTACATCCTGTGGTTTCAGATACTTTCAGAACAGTTTTATGTAGTTCCATGCAATTTCTTTCTTAATTTGTACTCAAATCTAAAAAATAATCCTTGCGTCTTCTTGACTTTCGCAACGCAAAACTGAGTTCCACCTGTGGAGCAATTTTGTACTATTTGTTTTCCGGACTTAATATATTTTGATGGTAGCTAGTTATTTGCCAAAATTTGTACTGATACGATTTATTATGATAGAGAATAAGGCTTTTCCTTTTTTTTTTCTTCCCTTCAAACCCGTTATAATTTCGACCTTCCTGATCAATAGTTGTGAAGTACTGATGCATCCCATGGCCTACATATTTAATCTCGCTATAAGTAGCGGCACTTTCCCAGAAGTCTGGAAAGTGGGGAAAAATAATAACTATTCCAAAATTAAGGAAACTCAGCAGTTGAACATAGGCCAATTTCAATTGCTCGAAGGTCTTTTGAGACTTCTTTATAAGATAATCTATTATGTTGTACCAATTATTTCTCCTAAACAAGACTACGCCAAAGAGATGTCAAACCTCAAGATTCCCCACAAGAATATTATTTCTGCTTTAGATAAACATATACAACTGTATATTATATACACTGACTGTCAAAGCTTTTGATAGGGTCAAACAATATGTACTATTAAAGAAATGTGAATCCTTAAATTTTTCAACACGTGCCCTGTCACTTATGGAGTCACTTGAAAAACTGTATTACATGTATCTTATACGAGTAGTTTATCAAACAGTTTTGATTTGCCCTCAGGTGTTTCTCAGGGATCTCAGTTGGCCTTTTGTTATTTCTATTATTGATCACTGATCTTCCGAGCTGTCTACGTTATTCCAAAATGTTAATCTATGCTGATTAATATTAAACTATTTAGAAAAGTCAAAACCTATCAAGAAGTAATAATGTTGCAGGTTGATATGGATGATTTTAGTGATTACGCTAAGAAGTGGCTTAGGTATTATTAACACTCTTAAATGTAGTGTCCTGAATTTTACTAAAAAGCATAATGCAATTAAATTTAGGTATACAATTAATGATGCTCAATTCCCAAGAAAGTATATTGTTGACAAATTAAGCTGTAACAAACACCTGAACGGGACTTTAGGAGAACTGTTTCGTGTATACAATGGGATGTGATTTCAAAGACCTAATTGTTTTGATTATTCTATTTGAAACCTATGTTGCACCAAAAATTGATTTGGTAATTTGCTATGGGATATGTACTGTAAGCTTAATTTAAATAAAATTTTACAAATTTGCTGATGTTACGGGTTATTAACATATCAAATTTATCTAATGTTGAAAGAGGTTCGTGAAGACTCAAAAATATTCAACATGTGTTAAATATTACACAACATTACACGTAATATATAAAAGCACATTAACATATCCATGCTAAATATAGGAACAAACCCTGGTTTGATTACGTATCAACCCATTGTGCTGTGCATCTTTCAAAAAATTACTATACGTAGAACTTGTGTTTTTTGTGTAAAGGAAATCAAAATAGGTTTCGAATTTGAAAATGTCTTGCTTAAAAAATATTTGGAGCTGTTGGGTGTGTTGCCTAATTTGCTAAATAACTTACCGTCATTTTACTTAAATATTTTGTATATATACGAGTGTCACCATATTGAGATTTGATTTGGAAAAAACGTATGTATAAAACATTTCAACAATTGCACAAGGTGAAAATTTTTACGAAAGTGGTTTTTTAAATGACCAAAAATTATCTAAAAGCGAAAAATCAATAAACTTAAAATGAAAAAAAAAAAAAAAAAAAAAAAAAAAAAACGAAACAAAAAAAATAGTGTTTTTCGGTTTCATTTTAAAGAAAAATCCGTTCCAGTCAACATCATTCTTAAACCCTTAAAAAATTTACGAGTTT
>JAGDQP010031081.1:0-22164 GCA_022664845.1 Lepisma saccharinum | reverse complement strand
CAAAACTAAGGTTTTGGAAAACCTAAAGCGTTATGTGCCTGATGACTGTCCACCACTCTATCTAATACCAAGCTTCCAATCGAAGGCGATTTGTTTTGCACACTATTTTATCCTAGTATGTATTCTCAACACGTACTGTAGCAGCACCGAGCCGCCGTAGGATCGTGGGTTCGAATCCCGCCTCGGGCATGGATGTGATTTTAACTGTGTTGTCCGTAGTTAGGAAAAATCAGTTGAAAGAGTTGCAAGATTTGTAAGAGTTAAATCAGTCGGGTGGCGCATTCGGTTAGGGTGCGTTTCACCTTTAAAAAAAAAAAAAAAAGTAGCTCAGTGGTAGAGCGTTGGCGTCGCATTTGGGAGGTCGTGGGTTCGATCCCAGTGGCCGACCATACTGAGTGAGGTTTTTCCTGTTACACCAGGCAAATGCCGGGATGGCACCTTCAACATAGACCCCGGCCGACACATTCCCGAATCCTTTTCCCTCCCAGAAAAAAAACAACATATTTGGTCAGGATATTAAGATGTTATCAAACAAAATCACGAAACATACACAGAAAAAAGTAGTTATTGCCGTGATATATGACCGAGACTCGAATCCGTCTCTCTCTGCGTATTTTTTTTTTTTTTTCAGAATTATCTCACATAAGGTATATGTTTAAAACATGCAGAATATCTTCGCAACCGCACACACACTTATATTGCTTCAAGCCGGGACTATCCGGATCAAGCCTTGCTCATCTTATAAGAAGATGCAACACGTAAGGAAGCTATGACTGAAAACCTGACAGCTACATCCCCCCCTCCATGTCCCCAGAAGTGTTCTTGTAGACAAACAGAACGGCAAGGAATTTGAAGTTTGCATTAATAGTATCCGATGTAATAAGGCCTGAATGCTCTTTGGCGTATGATGGACGGGATACATGAAATACTAATAAAATGTTTGCTGTCTCCATCTTGATCGCATATTTTTGCAGAAATGGCAAAATATTCTCAATGGATGGATCCTTAATTAACAAATAGAAAAGTGATTTAATCGTGGGGTTAAGTCCTGGGAGTACCATACTTTGTCTTCGGGGTTCGGGTAACGTATTTCAGATTGATTTTATCTGTTATTTTCTTGTGATTGTCAGGGTGGTCCAGTCGGTAATACTTTATACTTTTAACTGGACGACCTGTGTTCAAATCTCGCTTCTATTTAGGACTCCCAGTATCCCTGAGAAACTGAATGATGTTTCGATTTTATTAGTCAAGTCACTGTAAATCTCCAGGCAGTTAGGTTGCCTAGCTTTTTCCAGGAATGTTTCGGAAATTTTTGACCGTGTGGGACCCGACTAGCGGGTGTCCAACCTGATTGAAGTTTTTTCTCCATCCCACTCGGCAAATGCCGGTATGGTTTCTCCAATATAGGCCCTGAACAACATTCTCTACCCTACCCTATCCCAAATTGAGCCGGAGTTGCCTATAGGCTATAAATTAATTTTAAAATCTTGATTTAGAGTTAGATATAGTCTACAGTTCTCTCCTGGTAAAATTAAGGACTTATACAAGGTTTAGTACGGTTCGGTTCAACTCTGTAGATACGTTTATCGGACAAACATAAGACAGGCACAATGACAGAGAATTTGAACTCTCTATACAGCAAAATCCTTGAAATCCTTTTAACAACTATACCAAGATGATTTCTTTCCGTGCGAGGAAAATCATTCACTTTATGAGGATAATTCACTCTACAAAGAAAGACCTTGAAACTATAAAATCGTTTCTCACTCGTGCTTTTCATTGAAACAATGAAGTAAAAATTGCATGAAAAGATAGAAACGGAACACCAGCGTGCATGTAATGCACTTTCAAATTCATCGCTTTCGCACGCACAAGATTCATTCCCCCTCTTCGTCATTCGGCACATTTCGCCTACACAATTATGATATTCTTGTAACTAATAAATCATTGACAAGATAAATGGGCTACATATTAGGGAAATTTCCCATTTTGTCTATTCCCAATTCGCCTGCACTTCATAGGTAAATCAAATGTTGTATAAAAAAAGAATACTTGAGTTTCTGTTTAAGAATTTTTATTTACAACACTTAATAATTACTTTTGATTACTAGGGACGCAAATGAATCTTATATGTGTATGACATAATTAAATATATGCTTGCCTTTTCTATTCCGTGTTTCGTCAGACAGTATTCCTCTAACCCGGGAATGGACCAAGTAACTGATTGGCCAGGAAGAATGGCATACACCATCTAATAGAGCAGCTTATACTGATTATAATACCCGAAAATTATAACCCCAAATGAAATTCTAACATTTTTTTTTTTTCGAAACTTGAAACATTTTAAGGATTTGTTATATTTTAAGAAATTCTTTAAAATTTTAGTAAAGCACAATAAGACTAATCACGTTAAAAAAAAGAAAAGATTTTTCAGTACAATCTCAGTACAGCTACGCTCTTTTGATTTTTTAACTGACATCCTTCCATATGTTTTAGTTATCTGAGCTAATTTTATAGTTCGCATGTTAGAAATATACAACTCTAGATGTGATTTATAAAGAAAATATTATTTAATTAATATTTTTTATACATTGAAATTCCTTTCTTCTTTTTTGACTTCAGCAAATATATCACTTCGTCGAAGTTCAACTTCCTAGTCATAGAACTGGTCGATAGGTAATCCGTTTAATCTTTCTCGTTCCATTGCGTTTCTCGAATAGCTTTTGTTGCTATTTTATATTTGGAAAATGAACGCTCTTCAGTAATAACTGTGATAGGAATGGTCAGAAACAACAACACAACTCTTCAAACTAAAAAAATAAAAAATGGATGAAAAGGGCTAATTTTTCACTAACAAAGAAACATGTCCAATAAAGAAAGCACAAGAAAAGAGATGTCACCGAAAATGAAAATGCTACGCTGGATGTGTGGGATAATAAGAGACAGAGTGAAAGATTTGAGAATAAGAGGAACTACCAAGGTTGTAGAGATATCTAAGATGATACAAGAAAAAATATTGCAGTGGTATGAACATGTAATGAGAAGACCGAATGACTATGTAGTCAGAAGAGTGATGGCAATGGAAGTGGAGGGCAAAAGAGGTAAAGGGAGGCCAAGAAGGAAATGGATGATAGGGTTAAGAACGACCTTGGGGAAAACGGTCTGTCAGGGGAAGAAGTTCAGGACAGGACTTTGTGGAGAAGACTCATCAGAAGCGTCGACCCCATGTAGGTGGGAAAAGACGGGGAGAAAGAAGAAGATTGACTGTTATCACTTTTGAGATCTCATTACGAAGATACTTAAAACTCGGGAAAGTGCTGATGAAATCTCTTTGTTGTACGTAACTTTGAACTCCTCAGTTATAAGCAGATCAATTGTCACTTAAATTTTGCAACAACTTATAGGTCATAGCACACTAAAATTCGATACCACTTAACTCAAACCACTGAAATAGCACTGTATTTTACTTATCACGTCCAGAAAAAGTAAAAAAAGAAAGAAATTCACTCAGTCGTAGTGACGTTGCACTTTCAAATGACGAGTATGACGAAATTCAGGCCCAGCAATTTGCCATTATGTTTACCTTCCGCTGCAGTTCTTCAAAGTTATTTCGATAATTGTTCAGTTCTCCAAGACTATTTTATAGAAGTTCTTTTCCTTTTGATAACAGTTTGCTTTTCGATTGAAGTTCGTTTGATACAACGTTGATTGCCTGCAATATTTTTCATTAAAAAAAAATCCACAAGTAAACAATGTTATAATACAGAGTAGTGTCTCAATACAGAAAACTCTATTAAGGCGAGGCCATTCTCGCGCAGGCGCACTACTCCTTAAACAGTAAATATTACTCCTTAACCGTACATAAGACTGACAAACAGCTGATTGCCAATTTGGCGTATTGGTAGCATGTCGGAGAGCTAATACGGAGAACCCGGGATCGAATCCTGTACGTGGAGGTTAGGTAAGTCTGGTATGGTGTTTTTTTATTGCACACATGATTAAATCGTGTATTTTTTTCTCAAGCTTTCGAAAATAGAACTTTCTACGTTGAGATGATAGTGTTTCAGCTTCATTTTTTTTTCATAAGATATTGAAATCGACAATATTATCTCACGAAGAGCTTTTTGAACATTGAGACGAAAACTGGGTCATGTTATAATGTTCAAAAGTCTGTAGTAGTTAATTCTCGCTTTAGAACAGACTAATTACTTACGTTTAAACATTAGTAGCCTTGATTATTGAATAATAAAGTTATTGCTTTGATTTTATTGATCGTTTAGAATTTTTTCCCGTGGGTGAAGGGTTTGATAGGTCCCCCCAATGGATTACTTTACGTAGGGCCTACAATGTTCTTAAGTCGGGACTTGGGGGAAAGGATTCCAAAGTGTGAATGAGATCTTCAATTTCCAGTTTTCTTTGAAATTGAGATAGATATGCTAATACGTACTGTATCTACGGTTGACAGATTATTTAGCTTGAAAGAGTGATTAAATCAAAATCTTGTTATATATGGATATTGTATTTGTCTATAATCTTAAATATTTCTTTATCATTTTTTAATACTTTTTAAAGAATCAATCGATATATTAAAATGGTATTCAAGGTACTGTCAGAACCTTTGAAGCAAGTCATTGGAGGTTATTATTATTATTATTATTATTATTATTATTATTATTATTATTATTATTAAAGTTATGTTATTTTGAAATCTGGAGGTTCTCTTAAAGAAAATCATCAACTTGTCACAATATAGCCCTACATTACCAGGTCATGTTAAAATCCATATTTGACCCCAAAAAGTGTCTTCAATTACTTTCAAATTTGGAATGAAAACAAAAAATCTTATGTAGAATTAATTATGAAATAACACGAACATTAGTAACACACGTACGTGTCACGTACCTGGAAATAATTCTGGATAAACTGTCGACAACAATTGTCACTCTGTTGGAGGTCGCGTACGTACATTGACTCCCAAATAACAAATGCATGTATTTTTTTCTATATTGTAATCATTCAGTTACGTAAAAATCTATGCGTATATATATATATAAAAAAGATTCAAATCTAACAATAGGGAAGAGGACCAAAGTATTCTTCTCTTTGTTAGGTAAACTCATCATTGCTTATCTCTTCCTGGATACGCTTTTTCTTCCGTTATCAAACAAATACGCATACACAATATGTCAACAAAAATATATGTGTAATGTAATTGCTAAAAAATAAAGGTGGAGTTTTTGAAAAAAAAATAGCCGGAGGTATTTCCGCCTAACCTTTTATTCGCAACGACTTATACGTATGGTATATATGATGTGATGATGGGAGTTTTACCATTTTGAAGGCCTCGTTCGATAGGTAGGTCACAGGGACAGGTAAAGTTCATGTAGGAGTTGTGGAATGAATCTTCGGTGTCTGCTGAATGTCTTGGTGCTTCAGGCACGGGTTCCGTGACTCGACTCATTCACTTTCACTTTTCGAATCAGTCAGCAGATATTATACGAGAGAGAGAGAGAGAGAACGCAGACAATGAGATAAGAGACGGCACATCTCATCTTTTTCCCATCCCACACAACTCCTGCTTTCCACACTACCTTGTTAACTCTAAGTGTATATGTGAATGTTATATAGCATGTGACTATGGGTTGCCATGTTATATCAATTTCTCAATACTATTATCTTCCTTGCTCGAAGACAAAAAGTATGTTTTTAATGAGAAGAATGTATTATCTATCATCTTCTCTCTTTCTGTCGTATTAATATGAGTTCTTTTTCTCTCCTTAGAAGAGTAGAGTTGTTCAGACATTTCCCAGTGCTCAGATAAAATCCCCCATGAAAGAAAGCAACATCAAGGAACAAAATTCCCCCTTCCCGAGAGAGAGAGAGAAAAAAAGGATAAGATCCCTCCTCTCAAAGTCCGGAGATTTTCCCATAGATGTGAAGTAGAAGGAATCTGTGAACCGATCCCCAGTACATCGCTTTGCAGACGATATCACGATTCTGGCTGAGAATGACGAGCACCTGATGATTCTAGCAGACCTGGAAGCCAATCGATTGCAATCCTAGGAGAGAACAAGGGAAGAACCAACATCCACGTCGCCAGCCTCCGTGGTAAATATTCACAATAAGTGAATCCTCCAATGCCAAAAAGAACAAAGTCAAAATAACTAATTTCCCCTCTTATGTCCTTGAATCTATGGAGGAGAGCATGCTCCATCAATGTATGTTAAAAGGAACTATAACATAGCAGTTCAATAGTCAGATTTACAGTACGTGTGAAAACGCACCAAGTCATTAACTAGATTCGTAGACAAAGTACCTGGTGATGACTTCGGCTAATACATTTTCCCCCTCCTCAAACAATAATTTTGTCTTTTATAGTATGTGTTGAAGTAGAGCTTCAAGTCAGGGTTTCTCAACGTGGTGGTCGCGAGTTGTGTGCAAGGGGGTTGCGAGGTGTGTGCGTGTGTGTGCGCGCGCATGTGTATTAAATAGCCTCCTGAAGGCTTCAACACACACAAAATGAAACGATACCGTTTATTTTAAACAAGAAAAGTACTTTCGGGGCAAAAGATATTGGAAAAGAGGGTCGCGCAATGAAAAAGGTTGAGAAACGCTGGTTTAAAAAAAATCCTCTATTCTACGAATAAGAACAGCTATTTGAGAAGTATCTGTTACGTCTGTACTTTCATCAATTGTAAGGAGAAGGTATAACAACTCTGACATCTTCTGAGATAATCGACTCCACTAACAATTATATGTGGTAAAATTATTCTTATTCTTTAACATATGTTGACCCTGTCGGGGTAAATACGGTCAGTGGAAGTAGCTAAACACTCAAACAATTACTAAAGGCTTAGAATTTCCGCTAATATTGTTTTTAATACGATGAAGCTTATTTTCACATCATCGCTTATTTATAATCACTCTGCCGTCCTCCAAACAGATACGAGGAGGCCGTATGTGGCCAGAGGCAGCAAGTTTGAGATCGCTGGTCTAATCCAACTAGACAGTAGTAACTGTGAAGTAAAGCTTTGGCTGCACACAACACATATTCTGTTAGACAGTTTAAGAGTACAGCAGACCACACACACACCAAATTAGGATGAGCTGTTCGAAGAATAATGAAATTATTTCCAGCCACTCCCGACCATAGATTCTAAATTTGTGTATGCTAATCAAGAAAATATATAAATATGTCATTGTCGTCAGATACATGGGTTCAATGGTTTCAGAAACTATTTCCATTTAAATTGTTGCTACTTATCAGTTATTACGATGTTCCCCAGGTCCATTGGTTACAGTCACGAACTCCGAAAAAAGGGTACTACGGTGAAATGTTTTTTATATACGCTTGGTAATTTCAAATCTGAATTTCTCTTGTCATAAATCGTAATGTTCGTATTCCTACATGAACGCTTGGAAGTAAAAAAGCTAATACATGTCACTCGATCGAGGCCTTGCTATTATCCAGTGTTCACTGCTTGGTAGGTTACCCAAACTCTCCATCATTCCAAAGTCCGTTCCTGTATTCGAAAGTCATAAAAGGTGAATTATGCTATCGTTGCCGTAGCTTAGTTAATAGAGCGCTGCTTAGCAATCGGAAGGTCGTGGGAACAATGCTAGCGGCTGCCCATCCTGACTGAAGTTTTCTTTAGGGTTTTCTCTTAGTCACGCCAGGAAAATGCCGGAAATGTACCTACAAATTAGGGCCTGGTCGACTATCTTCCAACATCCAGTCCCCTACCCTATCTCGGCCTGAGATGCCCAAAGGCCATAAATAAGTTGAATTCAATTATGCTATCGCTAACATCGATCTTTAATTTGATTAGTTTTACTTTAAAAAAAAAAATAAAACTTTTTTTATCGCTTTTGATCCGTTCTTAGTTCAGTGAAAAATTGTCTTCATAGCGTTTCGGAAATTTTGTAGAATTAAATTAAAATTAAATTAACCAAGATTAAAATAAAATATATTAAATGTATTGTAAAATAATATTTTTCTAGCGTGAACCGAACACAATAGGGTACGTAAATACGTGTTATTTAAAATAAAACTTATTAAAACTCGTCTTCAAATGTAAAAGTTAGAAGACAGAAAAGATTGTCCTACAAACATACTTTTTTTTTGAAAAAGTAAATTCGTCTCCGCACATTGTCTTAATTCATTTCTTCAGCACATGATAGAAATCGGAAATACCAAATATTATCAGCTTCACACAACAAGACGAAGAAAACGTGATGAAAACACGGATAGAAAGTGAGAAGTAGACGAAACAAGGTTAGGAATGTCCTGAAAAGATAAACAAAAACGATATAAGAAGAATGGGGGAAGAAGAAAAAATAATAACATTGAAGAGGACCGTATTTCGGGTTTACTTTTTTTATTCCATTTTTTTTATCTTAAATCCACTTCTCACTTTAAATCTGTTGTTTATCCACTGCTTTGGCAACTATGAAAGATCCTGACGACCTCTATCCACTTGTGTTCTTATCAAGTAAAGAGAAGGGAGGGATAAGCTTTCCAACATCATTTGACTTACTGACATCGAAATAATAGTAATAGTAATAGTAGTTAAGTAAAAATCAAATATTCTTTTTTCTATATTGCAGACGTTTGGATTGCCATTTGGAGGGCACGCAGGTTCGAGTTCTCAGCTAAGCTGAAAGGTTTCCACCTAAATTCGATCAGGCGAATGCAAGAATGGTATCAAGGAAAAGTGTTTACTTGCGGCGACACACGGTACAAAATCAGTTTCTTAAAATTGAGGGAAAAAGTTCTTATTTGCGCACCAAGAAACAATTTTGTTAGAAATAAGATATCATCAACATTCCCATTTAATTTATCTTTGTTTTCAAACTAGCATGTTGCGTTGATACCTCAACTAACAGTCTGGTTGCTTGTTTTTTTATATCTCTGGCCTCGTAAGAGTTTACTAAGACTCGGATTTGTTTAAAAAAAAAAAAACTTTTTTGCAGTAAACGATTTTATAGCAATTACATAAATAAAAATATTTGGCTGTTACTTTTTTTAATGAAGCCTTTATGGCCGTAAACAATTATTTTTTTGGTTCAGAAATGAAATATTTAATCTTTTAGAAGCTTTTAGAAATAAATATTCGCACACAAATTCAGCGAGAGAACAGAGCGCTTAGCATAACGAGCATCATGCTTGCGTTAAGCTGCTTTTAAGTTGTAGTATCTTCCAAGTGATACTACACACCATTCAGTCATTGAAAGCCCTTGGATTGTCACCACGAGCTCTACATAACGATACTAGAGTGATTGCTTAGTGTCGATAGATAGACGCCTGCAAATAATATTTACGTTTTTTTGCAGGAATTAGACATAACTAAAAAAAAAAAAACGGGCCGCACGCCGATATCAAGCGTACAAAAACTGAGTTAGAACTGAAAATTTGGTCCATATTGGTTTAGACTGGAAGTGGACAAAAGAGATTAAGTGTCCCTTCCGCTTCTTGGCTTCATATATTCATGAAGTTTTCAATGGCAGCAGTCAGTGAAGTATCGCTTTCAGATACAGGTCATTGTTTGTCACTGATTTGATCTTGAGCTGTGTGTGTGTGTGTGCCTGAACCTTCAAGCTATACGTAAAACAACTGGATTGATCGGTTAGTGTACAAAGATAGTCGCCAGAGCAAACATTTCACCTCGATCGTCCACTCCCAGTCTATTAGTATAAACCAGCGGTTCTCAAAGTGTGCTTCGCGGAGTCGTAGGTCTCTACGAAGGATCCGCGACACTGTCCGTGAAAAATATCCTGTGTTGACATCAAAGATTCTAAATTAATCAGTTAATTTCTTTCCTTCACTATTCAGTGACTTTTTATTCTATACATAATACTTTCAAATCACTTATTAATGGTACTTAGATATATTTTCTAACATAAAAAAAAAATGAAAATTATATTAACTCAATCTAATTGTCTATGCACCTATTTAATATTTAAAAATAACAAGTAGAATAGAAAACAACACAACGAAGAGAAAGTGACAATGGAAGAAGAGAATAACAATTTTTTCAAAGCGTAGGAATTATAATTGGCTGGAAATACACTCTTCAATATTTCTTCTAATTTAAACAGTAGGAAACACAAGGATGCGGTTTACTTCAGAGTACAAGACCACCTGGGGGCCTGAGAGCTTGTTCACTCCGCAAGTACATTAGGGACAACGGATACAACATATATTCATGAACGACGTGACATCAATAAGTTTTTGTGCTTCCCCTTGTTTGTTGTTTGTCGATACTTGCTAGTAATCTTCAATCTAGCTGTCAAGATATTTGGGTAAATTACTTCTCCCATTTTTTTCAGTAAAAGAAATTACACGAATCTTGACCGTCACCAATACCGACATACGCACACACAGGACGGAGACATCTCAAACTATTATATATTCGTTGCTTCACCAAGAGTTCGGGTCCGTTTTCGTCTACTGTGTGATGACAGTTTCTTGACCTGTTATAAATAGGCCTTTCTCGCGACGTTTCTCAAAGAAAGACAAAGATGCTGAAGGTAAAAATAGGGGAGTCCTTACTGATCCAGTAGAGTATCGAAGGCTATCTGACATTTACCAGCGTTGTCAATTATATTCTGTCAGGCTTGTCAAAAGTAGGGGTTAAGTTTTACTTTACCTATACCAAAGAACACCACCCTATTGACCAGTATTATACGGTCAACACCAGTCGTTCTTAAAAATTAATTGCCACTGTCATTTCCATAAACACAAACCAACATGTAACTATCCAGAAAATAGTATGATAACCCCACGAAAATAATTAATTCGGAAAATATGAACTCCAGTCCGTTCGGATATGGTGACACGCGGAGGAATACTAATGGCATAGCGAACATTCCTTATATCCTATTGTAATTTCATTTGCCGAATTTCGTTTTAAATTAGTGACCACTGGAACCTGGAGGTTAGGTGCGGTCATGTATGTATCTTTACATTTTTCACTGTCGGAACCAGTCAATTAGCGCGTGAAAGAAAATGGCACATATCCCCACCTATGGCGGATGCATATATAGTCCTATGTATTTCACCCTGATAACACTGGATCATGACTCTAAAATTTACTTTAATTTGCGTTTCAATACTCCTACAGACTTTGGTAACATAACTGAAAATTTTACTTCCTTTAGAACAAACCCAAAGCAGGTAAATAAAGACTAACAGAGAACTGATGGCTGTGGAAAATGCTTTTATTTCGGTACAGCAAAAGGATGAGACGTACTTCGAAACTAAATCGTTCTTATTTTTTATTTTTTACCTTCCATATGTCAAGCATGTTTACAGCAGGAAAAACATAATTTTTGTAACACAATTGTATATTTCGCCTTTTTTTTTAGAAATTATTTTTTGAATTATAAAACATTATAATCGGAGCCTCAGTCACTAGATGTCATCTCAGAAACGTGAAGAATTTTGAGCCAAAGATGCGCATTCTTCCCATAAAACCAAATAAAAATGAATTACTGTATTACAGTTAATAATAATATTAGAATTAATTAGGTTTATCTTTTTAAAATTGTACTTAAAAATTTGTTTATTTTCATTTCAGCTCTGTCTTTCAGATAACACTCAGCCACGTATCTAGAAGTTGGTTTTGGGGAGGTCTAGGAGCTTCCGGGGGAAGGAGGTCTAATATGAATCTTGATACGAAATGTTAAATACGTATAATTACGCCTAAAATTATGTTAATTCTGTATAAATTTCTGAATTTAGGGGGACGGACACCCCGGATTCACCTGTAACTACGTCCCTGAATTGACACTCACACAAATTATATTGGTTTTGACCAGGAGAGTGTAGTCAATTTCTGTACAATTCCCATTGGTAGTTTTCCTGGAAAATAATTTTGTAGCCATATAAAATATAGCTAACAGATTCCTACTTTAAAAAAAAGATCAGCATTAGAACCCATCCTTCCATAAATCCTGTTGCTTCAGCCCTGTCGTATAGTCATCAAAAGTCTTGAAAATATCCTGGATATAGACACAGGAATCTAGAAAATATGAGTTAAGAGGGCTCCTCGCTCCAGTCCCCCATTTTTACATTTTTCAAAATATTTAAAAAACTAAGAGTACTATCAAAAATACTAAATTCATAGGGCACCAGAACTTACAAATTACTATGAAATGCAATGGACAGCGATCTCGAAATCTTGTCGATTGATGAGTGCTCAGACTTCAATTAAATAATGACGTCATAATCTTTGAAAACGTATAACTCGTCAATGGACACGATCTCGAGATCGCTGTCCATTCCATTCCATAGTAATTCGTAAGTTCTAGTGCGCTATGAATTTACATTTTTAATAATACTCTTAGTTTTTTAAATATTTTGAAAAATTGCGAGGAGCGAGGAGCTCCTTTGAGAGTTTCAAAATAGGATCTAACAATTGTAAAAATAAGGGATAAAGCAACAAAGATTAAGGATAGAAAGACTTCGACAACTTTTGGGGGTTCCCCAAAAATAGAGAAACTACTTGCTTTGAAATTGTAACAGTTTTGATCAGACCCACGGAAATACTTGTTTTATCCCTATAGGAAATAGATCATTTTACGGTACCATGACCAGTTATAACACGTTGACCAAATATTTTTTTTTTTGCTAAATCTGGGATATTTTCTTTGAAATTTAAAACTGTCTTATTCTATGTCCTATGTCCCGTTCATTGTATTATATTATACTCTTATCCGAATTAGGGCAATGTTAAAAAATTTTCATGGAATCTGGAAACAGTAGAAAACCATCCACGCGTAATTTGGGTAAGCAATAAGCAAACGAGTGGATAAAAAAATAATAATAAAAAAAACTTCTTAAAGACAATTTTCTTAAACAATTTGTACTAAAAAGTAAAAACAAAAAGTTTATGTACGACTAAAAATAAAAGTATATGGCGTGCTCTCTTACAGTCACTATAAATTCTTGAATTGGCATGCTTTTCTTTTTAGTCGTGGATAAACAAAATTATTTTTTACCTTTTAGTACGAATTGTTTAAGAAAAGTATGTCCTCAAACTGTCTTTTTTATTATTTTTTTCGAATTATTTTGGTATTCGCATACTTTTTCTCCAGCTAATGTTTTGTGACCTAAAATTCTAAAGTATTCTTCAACCAGTCAAACGACAGATCGTTGCAGACTAGTATTTATTTTAGGATTAAAAACTTCTTATAGTGTATATATATATAAAAAAATATATTAAAATACGTTTTTAAAATATATAAATATATAGAAATATATGAAAGTAACAATGGAATATTGTATTGTCACCCGACTTACATCGCTGTGCAAAATTTCATCATTGTATGACGTCGGGTAATGAGTTAAATTAATGTCGCAATTTTGAGGATACCACGAACCATTGTGAACTAAAGAAAACAATGTAAAAAAAATAGGGACAATTCAGGGTCCCATAAAACTTTTGCCGGGGCTTTAGACCGAAAAACTTTCAAATCTCCCGGCTTGGTCACCCTAAATTTTGTCTAACATCCGATTTCTTCCTGTTAGTTTTAGAGCAACAAATACTCAAGAGCACATTTTATTTAATTTTTGAATGAACACATTTTCCCCGCAATAAGAGAACATACTATATTGCCTCCAGTAGATGGCTTCTGACTAATCTGTTGTTAGAACCTTTAACAGAAGAAACAGTGAAACATGACCCACTTGCGCAATGAAAGGAAACTACATTGAAACTCATCCAATTATCAAACTAGTAATAATTTGTTATTCATTGGTTTAAATAATGTTATAATTTAAATTATAATAACCATTTCGTAACAGGAATTTAGGTCTCTAAGATTTTATAATAGCTCGCACAAGGGCAGAATATGGATTATTATTGTTGACATTGCGATACAGAATTGTTCCATTGAAATCCATTTCATTTTGTGTGTAATTAGCACACCTTTTCAGAAACTAACAAAAGTGCTAACGATTAGTATAACAGTTTACAGGTGAATAAAACTGAAGTCATCATTCTTGTAGTCAACTGACTGACCTCTATGCATACATAACATTTCCAAAAAGCAAAATCACACACACGCACACATACAACTTTGAATCACTGTACATTTTTTCAATTCTAATTAGCGTTTGAACAACTATTCTTGTACAGGCAGCGAAAAAAGCTCTTTTTTCTTTATGAATGGCTTTGGATTGAATAAACCAATTTTTGTTCTATTTTCTGTAAATTACAGACAATTACGTTGCTTTTAATTTAGTGTAAACTCAAATTAAAACAGATCTATGTAATCAATGTTCTAACCAGTTTCTAGCTGACTTAACAAATTGTTTAGTCTGACTTTAATTTCATTTTGTGCGTCTATAAACGCAGGCGTGCGCTCCAAACATAACAGCTACAGTGAGAAACTTACTTCAGATGTACAAATTGTCGCTGTAAGCTCCGTTACGGTATTTTTGCTATATGTAATTGACTACGTTGTGATGAGAAACGCCCTAACTTTATGTTATAAAACATATTTGTTCTTATTTATCTCTTACCCTGCATATTTTTTTATCTGTTTCAACCAACTCTAAAACATTAATTAAATTATTTAAAACAAATAACATTTTTTATAAGTATTGTTTCCCATAAGAAATTAAATGTATCTTTACTTTCATGTCAATTCGTCATGGCTATAAAGGCAAACATTTCACCAAATGATTACCTGATATTTACCTCGTGGTAGTGTCATAAGATTGATCTGTAATGCCTTGATACACAAATGATTTTTCGATTAACAAAGTTTAAATGTACATTAAAATATGAAACAACAACTTATTTTTTTCTCATTCGCATTTACGTTCATAAATTCATTTACCTTATATTTTACACGAGTGCCATCTATTGTCATTTTTAAGCTTTAGGAGCAAACGCTGTGAAGCCTTATACAATCGCCCTGTCTGTCGATAACTTTCAATTCAAAAACTACTAGATATAGGAAGGTGTTTCAGGTGTCATTGAGAAGGTCTTCGCGAGACTACTCCAGATCACAGCGCCGGGTACCGAGAAACGAAGAGTGCAATTGTCAACTCAGGAACTGGTAGACCTAGGAAGGTGTTTGAATTGTCGTTTAAAAGGTCTCTGCACAATGTTTCTAACGGGACATGGATCATTCAAACAGGACGTTCGTTGCTGAAGCCTGGCGGTAGCTTACATGCACAGTCCCCCTACTGGGCTCCACTTCGCTTTTCTTTATCTTTACGTTAGACATTTTGGGAGTAAGTCTAAATTGGGTGGGTATAAGTAGAGTTATGCAGGATTTCTATCGATTTTTAAAAGTTTTCAAGTTCAGGGTGTGTTCTTGAAAGTTTGGGAGATGACACCTCCGACGGGTGAAGTCTGGTAAAATCCTTGTATAGACAGTCCAGAAGTTGATATATGCATGGTAATTTAATGTTAGAAACAAATTAGACGTGTCATTACACTACCAGTGTCGAATGCAATTGAAAGCCTCACATAATTTATGGCGCCCGAACAGGGACTAAACTCAGTTATATATGGCGCCCGAACAGAAGTTTTCATAAAACTTTCTTGTTGGCGCGAAAGCAAAATGGACGAATGGAAAGTCAACAATGACTGGGTCCACGAATCCAAATTGACCAATCTTGGGGGCTTTTACTAGCACCTATCTGCTTATTTTTGTTGTGTCTTTAGCATATAGAGTTATAATCAACTAAGAGAATCACTGTATGTTTCAAATTTCTAATCAAGCCTCAATTATCCGTTCTATATATAAACTTGCTTGCGCATCTTATTAATGTATTTGCTGTTTATGCGCTGTACGAGCTAGTGAACTTGTAGTACATCCCTCGCACCAGAGATGGAACCCAAATGAGGGTAGACAGAGAGCAGAGAAAATTAAAAGGTTCATTCCATTCACTGTTTTTAGGAGTGAAAGCTGATCTTCGGACTTTCCTGTGGCGTCGGCTCCACTACATGCTCGAATAATCCAAAGCTTCGTCACAATGTTTTCCCTAATGCCCATCTCCCGGCGCGAACGCGGTACACATTTAAGCAAATTTTCCACACTATGTTTCCGGTTATCTCAGGAGTTCGCTCAGTTGAGCGATAACATTTAGTTAGGTTAGGGATAGCATTTACACTGAATCTTTTTACGAACCAGGGACGCGTAAAACTATTTATTAGTCGACAGAATACAACAATTTATTTCCTCTTTTTATATATTTAGAAATTTGTAGACGGAGGCCGAACATTTGTTGTAGAAGTCTGGCTGGATAAAACGTCACCGAGACCACCAATCCCCCGTAGTCTACTGGCAAAGATCACTGTTTGTAAATCAACATATTTAAGACGGGGCAGATTCGAATCCTACGAATGATGGACTGTACTATTTTCGATACATCGATCGATCGATATAAAATCGTATTTCTTTATGATCGATGTTCAATTTACCGCTATTTTTCGCTATGAACGAGTTTCGATTCTCAACGCTTTTTCGCTATGAACGATAATAATCAATTTGCTATAACGGAATGTAACCGAGGATTATACAGTTATGAGGAATATGTTATTATCACAGAATACCTGACGCTATAGGCAAGGAATCGTTATAACCGATGTCGCTATAATCAAGGTACACTGTATATCCATTTATATGAGCACGTTCACAAGCTGTTCGTCGGCTTGGTGAGAAGATGACAATAATCCTTATTCGCAGTTATCTGACAAACAATTAGTGTAAAGATTTCCAACGTGCTACACTAGATGGCATCTTAGGAAATAATAAAATACGTATTGATATCTTATCTTGCTGACAGGCATTTCTTGTTAAACGGTAAAGCTTGTTCCTATAAAATGAGCCCGCAGTGTAATGGAACTTTCGAGAAATTGTAAGGAAATTTATACAAGGTGTGAACGGAAAGTAAGAATGCACCTTGTTACATAATAGAACCTAATATGCTATAAAAGTTAAAACGTACCTTGATAAAACGTATAACAAAAGTAATGATTTATCGAAAAATAGGAAATCTGGGTCACATGAAGGGTAAAGTGAGGGGATAAATTTTATTGAATACTTTTGGCACTTTTTACGTTTTAATTTTCAGTAATTTTGAAAATATATTTAGCAGACGGGAATTTTTTTTACAAATATCGGGATAAAATTTTCAGTATTTTGAGGAAAATATTGCGTTCCAGGAACCTGACAATTGTGTACTAATAATTTTTACTTGAACAAAAAGTTTCTTTAGAGAGAGAGAGAGAGAGAGAGAGAGAGAGAGAGAAAAGTAATCTTTCAGAACCAAATGAAGCCGCAAGAGGAAAATGGCTATGGCAACGATGATGATGATGGAGGTAATAACAAGCTATATTTTGTACTTTTTTACAAAAAGTTACTTTTTTCTCTCTATTGTGATACTGTCAAGGCCATCAGAGACATTAATTGAAGTTTAATGGTTGGAGAGCAACGGATGATGAAAGGGTGGACAAATTTCAGCGAACTTGACTTCCTTCAGCAACACATCAGGATCACTGAACCAGAGAGAAATAAAATGTATGTGAGAAATACACAGAATAGAGTTGCCAACTCTCAGAGGTAAAAAGTAGGAGATAGAATAAAACTAACAAATGATTCGTTCGTGAAACCATCCTTGGAAGTGAACAGTGCAGTCGTTATTACCCGTCACTTGAATTGTCTCTCTCCCAGGGAGTTTATCAGTAGCTAGAGATTATTTTTTTAAATTTTAATCTGCGTTTTTTGTGTGTACCTGAAAGATGCTACAACGGGATTGTCACGAGAATTTTATCTACGAAATGCAAAATGTTTGATCAAAATCGGTGCATCGATTCAAAAGTTATGCCCGTACAAACATAACTGATATGAGGATACAAACATAATTGATATAAGGGCGATAACATATTGAGATAGGATAATTGAGATAAGGACATAAACATAATTGAGATAAGGATAATTGAGAGCGCTCTCCTTCTTTGAAATCAGTTAAAAATACCCAGAACTTAGAAAATTGTCGCTTGGATAACTCACTTCTTGAAATGTACTGAAATTGAACAAAAGTGTTTTCGACTTGTTGCAATATTTCGCTCCTAAACGTTACCAAAGGAACCTGATAAAAAATTATTACTTTCTGTGATAAATTGAAGTGACAATATTTTCTTTCTTTCCGAAAAAAAAAATCTTTTTTTGAACATTATAACAGAGAAACAGTGCTGCTGATAACCAATATTATATTTTTGTTTTAAGTGTTAACAAATTAGTTTTCTTTTCTTAGCGAAATTAAATTCGGCCGACCTGAAAGACAATTTTCTCAGCAGTGACATAAAGTCTAATCAAAAACATAGAAGCAAAATGTACAGAGAGGTATCAGATTTTACCGAATATGGCAACCCTGGCCTAGTATAAACCAAATAGCAAAAGAGAGAGAGAGAAGGTTTCATTATTGTTTTGTTATAATCAACCATTGCGTCACATTTGAAACAGACAACAAAAAAAAAGTTTTGAAATAGCTAGCGCATGACGATGTTGGCTAAAAGTTTTTTTTTTCTTTGAAGAAAGTAAATAATCTTAGTGTGTTTATGCTGAACCTATTGTGTGATACAAGGTTTAAAGAAAACATCAATTGTAAGCATTAGCACCGATTGTGTTCATGGAACCATGGAATATTACAGACAGAACACGTCAGCCAGAGAGTAATGCATGTTATTAAAAGGTGAAATGGCGTTGAGGATTTTGACGTTATTTGATTATCTTTTCAGATTACTGTTACAACTATATTGCTTAGTTAATAAAATTATACAGGCTGCGGAAAATCTTTGTTATAAAAGCAAGTGGGGTACATTAGATGTAGGCAAACCGTTTGAGATAAAAACACTATACGGATAATTACCACAGTAGGACATTACTAAATGCTCTAACGTGTAACTCCAAGATAATCCGTACAACTGTGGCGTAGATGCAAATATTGAAAAATTAATGTTTATATCGCGATAAATACATTAAAAATTATATTGCATGTTGCAATAGGTACACAAAATGGCGACCTTTTTCAACATCAAAAAGCGTACAAGGGACCAGCAAACGTGTTCCAAGTTTCCTTTTTTTTTCTGAAATGGCCTTAAAAGCTGATACAATGCAGACGACAAAATATTCTTCAAACGCAATAGTTTTAGAGTAAACCAGTTGGTTCATGTGTACTCCGACACAACGACTTCTAGAGAGATCTAGTCTGGTGATCGTGAGAGCAAACCAGTGCTCACCAAATAGTCTACGGAGTTAACATCAAGCAGCACCATTAAAGTGAGGTAGAGCACCATCATGTTGTAAGCCGAATGTGCACTGTAACATCTTTCAACAGTTCCGGTAATAAATAGTTCACGCAAATGTGGAAAATATATCCATCTTGCCATTTGGGAAGCAAGTATGGGCCAATCACAAGATTAACTACGGTGCGTAACCATACAATTATATGAAAATGTTCTTAGTAGCCGCAAAAACACAAGAAACACTGAGGGAACTTGAGACTTGAGGGCTCTCCGAAGGCTAACGTAAAAACGAACTAAATTACAGCAAAATGACCTGGAAGGAGAGAGTGCACTTATTGTGGCTGAAATGGGTGAAGTCGTACCTGCTGAACAGCGTTCCAAAATAGTCGACAGTCAACTGTTTGTTTATCTGCAAAGCATTGCGTATTTCTTGA
This sequence comes from Lepisma saccharinum, assembly GCA_022664845.1. NCBI lineage: Eukaryota > Metazoa > Arthropoda > Insecta > Zygentoma > Lepismatidae > Lepisma > Lepisma saccharinum. Next base: position 2,462 of record JAGDQP010031081.1, on the reverse strand, counting down.
AGAGTCTTGATAACAATCACGGTCGCCAATTACCTCCAATAAGTATCATGTCTGTTGAATTCGAATGAACCTTTGTCCCTGGAATGACGTCAATCGATGCCAAGAAATGCCAAACAGCATGGGATAACTATTAAGAAACCTTTCTTCATAAATTTTCTCTTTCCCCGAATTTCCTCTTGCTGCACCGTAGACCACATGTATGCATGCGAATTGACTTATAGTGTAGCGCTCCATGCTTCCAGCTACAGCATCCTGATACTAAGCCTAGTTAGCTAATGGGATTTGTCCAATACAAATATGTTTCTGAATGTCGATATTTTTTTGTTAGAAGTTTCAGAAATGACCCCGTGACTCCTATGTCCTCATGTGTTTTGCTGTTTTCCTGGTTATTGTATTATTATTTTTTAGTGAATGGCATATATGTGACTCTCCAACCATTACAACGGCTTTTATATCCTCTTATTTTAACGCTCGAGTTTAATTTTTAACAATCATCAGGAAACGCCTGGAAGCCGGCAACCACATTAACATTGATGTCGAAAGGATTGCCTACGTCTTTGGCGTTGCACGTTTCAACGTTTATGGTAGGGTCCTCAAGTAGCAATTGTCCATTTATGATCAACAGTTTGCTATGTCCACTCAACTACATCTTAAAAGTTTGCAACATAGTTACCCCCCAATTTATATATATATTATCTATAATAATATGGTAGGAACATATTCTGATTTCTACAAGTCTGGACGCCATATATGTCTAGTTACTTGTTTTTTTTATATTTATAATTTTCTACCGGGACAACTCACGAACCAGCCAGGACAGAATCTTCAAACCGAGACGTATCTCTTTACAAAGACTGCGGTGACACAGTGGTAGAGCGCTCACCTCTGGTGCGTGGGGTCCTCGGTTCGACTCTGAGTCATGCCAGGTGGGTTTCGTAGTGTACAAACATCGTGTGTGGAAGGGGGGTCTCAGAGTTCTCCCGTTTCCTCCCACTTTCTTCATTCTACCAATTCTCCCATCATCATGATTTCGGCCTGAGCCAAAGTTGGAAGGCCTTAAATAAAATTCAGATTCTAACGTATCTCTGCACTGTTTCGTGAAACGAAATTGAGAGAAATCTATATTTTTATGGTTTCTAGTTAGTTTAAATTTATGGAAGAAACATGCAGCTATTGCCTAAGAGTGTCACAAATCTTAAGAAATATTTTAAATTTGTAGAACTTTATTTAACGTTCTGTTATTTCTTTCAATTAGACATAATTGTGGCTGAGAGTGCATATATTTCTAAAGAACGAACAGTGGCATTAGAAAATCATAGTATTTGTTTTGTAATTAGCCGAATAAAACTGCCTTCATTTCATAAAATCTAAATACTTACAGTTCGTTAGGAAGAACTCTCTCTAATAACACACACACACACAGTTGGAGATATACGACTGGGACACTCACCTGAAAGAAACAGAAAAACAGAATATATTTAACACTGTAAAATATAACTTACTTTATATTATTTATTTTGCACACGTCAAAAAAGCTCATTTTAAAACCTGACTACATTTCTTTGTTTTACTAGATTTTACTGGAGATCTTTTACACCTGTCAGTTCTTATGCATGTCAATGACAATAATTTTAGAAGAGACACGTTTTTACATCTTTTGATGAAGTTCTTTTCCACTTTTTTGTTGTTGTTTTTACTGTATTTGTTGGGACGTGATGACAATAATAGACTTCCCCGTATAGGGACGAGCTTAGTCCGTAATGCTGATATCGCCTGACTGTGCATTTAAAGAAAAATATCAGCTCGAGATAGAATGGTGTCACTAGCTATTAATATGGTATTAAAAATACTTGTAAAGTTAAGCATTATGATAGCAAAGTAAGCATTCCGACGTTTCTGAAACGATCTTAGACATTGTGTGCTGTACAAGTCGTTTTATTGCCAGAAGCTGAAACGATGGAGAAGGCTAAATAAAAAAAAAACAATAATGCACTGTACCATTAATTTGTTCGCCACCAAGCAATTCAACATTTAACTACGCCTACCTTCCTTAAAATTTATTAGTTCGTACCAAATTTACATGCCAAGAACACTAGTTTAAGGTTAGTGTAAACCAACGAAACGTTGCACGAAATTGCAATGCTGCTCCTACAAATTCAAGTATAGAGGGTTCAAACTTTCAGAGAAGAAACTTCATAACCATTTCAAGAGGTCTATCCGTGCCAATTTTCTCTTTTGTTCATTGTCGAAATCCGAACCTATAACAATGAAGCTGTTTCAACAATGAACAGAAAAGAAAATAATAAATCGACACGGATAGAACTATTGAAATGGTTAGGAACCTTCTTCTTTGCATGTTTGAACTCTCCAGGCTTGAATTTGTAGAAGCAGCTTTGTAATTTTGTAGCACGATAAAAATACATTAGAGATATACGGAGATAGTGCTGCCACCTAGTTTTAGA
>JAGDQP010031080.1:6730-17848 GCA_022664845.1 Lepisma saccharinum | reverse complement strand
TTGTAAACTGTAATACAGAACAATAAAGCCATGATGAATCGATTTTTTTGCCAGCCACACCTTTTTCGTTTTCTAGTGTAGCCTTTCCACTTTCAAGCTTGACACTCAAGCGTTAATATTTCATTTGTTTTATTGTAACTTTGACGGAAAGTAACATTCAAACCGAAAATCTACAAATGTTTCCCATGGAATTTCTCTTTCTCATTCCCTAACCTCATTTTGCCAATTTGGAAAACTGTGTAACATTTTAGTCACTTTGTGACATCAGGTCTTATAACACAGAGCAACAGAGAGAGAGAGAGAGAGAGGTGGGGGGAGTAAGTGAGTGGAAATAGGAGTTGCGGTTTTTTGAAGGGAATTAATAAAATTACAATAATGCAATCTTGTAATTAGGTAATGTAAACTGTGTTAGCGACGAAGACTTCTGCAGAATTAAGCGCCTCGGCTATAAAAGGAAATGAGAATTTTGCAGCCAGACATTAGACAACATTGTTACAGGTTTTAGCAAGATTGCCAGATATCAAACAGATTTTAATCCCGTTTTCTATTATTCAATTCTCAGTTTAACATCACTCGTCAATTCTGTCAGTAGCGACTTGTGATTTTTTACCAAATCTAGGATCAACTATGTACTCATTATATCTGAACAGTGAGAATGGACATCTGCTTTGTAAGTAAGAAATTTAAGAGGCTGTTTATTGATGTGAATTGAGCGTATGAGTATTATACTCACATGAACATCGACCCCTACCACCAGGACGGTGGTAATAGAACGAAGAAGAGTATGTGTTATGGGTACTTGATTACAAAATAGAGGAGTGTGTGTCTCTCTCTGTGTATATATAATTCCATTTACAGCACGAGTACATTCAGGAAGAAGCGAGAAGTGGAAAAAGTTATTTTCTGTCCCGAACTGACTAAGTGAAAAACATTCGTGTACGTTGAGTCAACTAACTTCTGACTTTACTATTCCAGGTATTTTATTCATTCAGTGTGCATAGTTTGTGGTATTCAACGTATCAGGATTATTTGTATGATTCACTTTTTCGGTAATGGAAAATCTGTTAAAAGTTTATTTATGCCCTTGTACTTGTTCTTCTGTTCGTGTATGTGCTTTCTTCCATTTTCTTCAACATTTCTCCTGTTACTCATTCTTTCTTGTTTCTTTTCTCTTCAGAGTACGCTATTACTTCTATTCCATCGAGAAAACAGTGTTTTAAAAATCCCACTGTCCGTTAAAACTGCCATATATTCCTACCAAATTTCAGTCACTTCCTACGAATTTTTCCACACATTTATCTTTCATTTCCTCATCTTTAAACTACCCCAGTGTTAACGTTCTTATTCTTAAACCTCCGCTAAGTCCAAACTATTGTAAGGCATCCCAGCCTCCGAACCTGGTACCAGAACTATTTATTCATAAGGATACATATAACAGTAAATATGTATCTAATTAAATAACACTAAATATGTAAATAGCGGAAAAGATTCTTCCGGGCAGTTTCGTTGAAAACAAGGAGCTAAAACCGCATGGGCCATCACCTTCCCCTGGAAACCTGCTGACCCATGTAGTTTCCAAGCGCCTCTCTTTCCCAAAAGGGAAAAAACAGAACTGACAAAACAGTGAAGTACTGTGGAACCTCTCGCTCTGAGACACGAGTTCGACAATCACAGTACTTATAGAAGCAGACTTTATACCAGTGAACAGGCTGACGAGGGTCAGCAGCCATCGAGACTTCAACGAACCTGTCCGGTGAGTCAAGAGCGCTATAAAATGTAACTTCTTTCCTGAAATGAAACTTAAACCTAGTTTCTAAAACCTCTCGCTTTTCATGTCTTTATATCACTACATCCTTCGATCCCAGTATAAAGACCACAGGCCTCAGAAGCCTTACGTGGTGGAGACCTGAACTAATCTGAAACCTTCCGTTGTCTGGGCATGTCCAGCTATATCATCTTTTATGTTGTTTAAACTTCCCTGGCCCAAGGGAGGGTTAAAAAGTGTCCATCTGAGAATTCTTTCTAAATGTATTTGTTAATATACGTGTAATCCTTATAGGATATACGAAAACCTTATAGTTTAAAGATTCTAATCGTACTAGAATAATCGATATGGAACGAGCATCAAGACATTTTCAATCTTAAGACATAAATCACGCAAAGTATTGATAAAACATACAGCATATACAGTATCCACATAGATGTGTTTATATTCCTTGCAATGTGCAGACAACTCAAACTATTTTTAAAAGATTTATTTAGAACTGTCATGTTCACATATTCTAAATCAGTTACTTAGCTTTTCCAAGCGTAACATGTTTCTTTTTTCACTGAATTTGCTGTACACTCATTGTTTTAGCAAGCTTTGTGATTTGCCTTCTTGAATTCGGATTTTCTGCAGCATACCTAGCACCATCCTATTTCCTGCTTTGGTTTTCTCACTTGTGTAATTGTTTTCTTGGTCTTCTTCATCTTCAGTTCCAAAATGTTTTCAATTGTTGTGATATTGCTGAAGTCCAGTTATATCTTTAGCTCTTCTTCGACTTTAAATCTAATTAGTTGATGCCCAAGCTCCTGAATGCAAATGCGTCTTCGCTATGTTATTTGTTTGGTAATTCAGTAGATATAAAGTAATTGATGCAAACAATATCGATCTAGGTAGAAAATAAGAGCAAGGGACACGTTTTGTGTATCTTACTTTGTGGTATTCTTAGTACAGTAGGTGCTCTTTAATCCGGCATTCTTTGGTTTGACACATTCTGTAATCCGGCACCGATTGAGCAGCTCGCGTTCGGATTTTTTTCGGGTGGATTCGGACGTTTCTTGACGCTCATGTGTATTTTTTTCTTGTCATAGAGCAGCTTATTACATGTATAACTTTTTTGAAATATCACTGTACTGTACTATACTAATTTTTCTTTGGTATTCCCGTTAAAACTATATTGACGTACGATAATCCGGCAAAATCGATAATTGGTCCCGAGCAAGAGTGTCTACTGTAGTTTCCACCTCGTCATCACTGCAATTTACACTCACAGCCCTATCTTCCAAGTTAGGATCAAAGTTTATATCTTCAACATCACTTGAATTATCTTCAGTCTCTCGAAGTTCATCTAGATATTCGTCTGAGGTTTATGCTAGCGACTGTTCGATTTCACTTGGAGACAAATGGCATAATTATCCTTATTTCACCTCGAAACTCAAGCATTACTTGAAAGTTGAAAATTTCCTTGTACTGAAAATAGACAATTGTCTTTTGCGTAAAGAAAACCCACAAAGTTACCAGACACAGCGAACAGAAACAAAAAGTACTTATGCAAATGATGGTAATATGCTAGACCAGGGAGTGGGGGTAATTATGTCCACCCCGGAAAGTTTTTTTAAAATTATCTGATATAATTTAAAACAGCTTTGCAGCTTGACATTAAAAATGTTGTCTTGTTTTTTACACAAAACAAAATCTTCAGAACAATAGCTGTACAAATTATTTAGAAAAAGACCAGTAAAAATAAAAGTGTGGACACTTTTTAACCTTTCCTTTGGTCCAGGAAGCATTAAACCATATTTTTACATGCTTTTTATTAACTTACTCTGTAATCATGTTTCATCTGTGGTACAAATCTTGTAATTTATTTTTAACTCACTCTTCATCATTCGATTTCTTTAAAATTTTGTAAACGATGCCAATACAATATTCAATCATTAGATATACGACAGAATAATCCAGTTAACTGCAATTAATTTAAAAATAATTGTTTAATATGGACTTCTTTATCCTAACATAAATACTAGCCTGCAACGATGTTGGGTTTGGACTGGTTGCAGAACACTTTAGGATTTGGGTGTGTGAAGCCCTTACTTAATATAGAAAAAAAATAATTAAAAAGGGATATTATGAAGCACGCTTTTTTAAGCAAAGAAAAATGGACTAAAAGTAAAAAACAATACATTTATGAATCGGAAAATAAAAGCGTAGGTGCACTTGCTTATCTTATCATAAAATCATAATATCTAAGAACACCCACGTTTTTATTTTCCGATTCATAAATTTATTTTTAGTCCATTTTTCTTTGCTTAAAAAGCGTGTTTTTTAAAATATTTTTTAAATTAATTTTCCCAGAATGCTGTTAAGATGTTTATAGTTTATTTCGACCTCTATATAAGAATGAAAATCAGATTAAATATGAATGGTTGAATTATATTTGCAGAATAATAATAATAATTATTATTATTATTATTATATAGGCTTTAGAATAATTCCGCAATGTACACTGCAAAAAAATAGCTGTGTTAATTCAACACACTGCGGTGTCCCAGCGTGACTACCACTTCTTGTGTTAAATAAACACAACACACGGTGTTGATTTCGATACTGGGAGAAAAAAAATACGACTGTAGCGAGATTTGAACATGGGTTGCTGAGTTAGAAGTTAAGCATCTTAGCGACTTGGCTAAATCGTCAGACAGAAAAGGCGCTAGACCAAATGATATTTAGTGAACAACATTTGAATTAAACGACTGCACTATAGATTTAAACTGTGTAGGTGATCAAACATATGTTGCTGAACCCCCAAAACAAGCTAAGTTACTTGCACGACATATACCACGGTTTAATCACTTCCTATTTGAAAATTGGGAACCAGAATTCCCATTCATTGAGAATATTCCATTTCTATGAAAGCAAGCAGGATGGCGACAGACAAACACTTGAGCGACATTGCTGCTTTCTTATCGTAACAACATGTCAAATGCTGCGCTTGCTTTCGTAGAAATACTTCTACTCTCAAGGAATGGGAATTCTGATCCCTAATTGACCAATGGAGAAGTTATTAAATTATGGCATAAGCCTTGAGGGTAACTTTCCTTGTGTTTGTGGTTCAGCAGCATTTTTTTTATCCTCTGTACTGTTTGAATCTAGTGCTCATTCTGTCTGGCGATCTAGCCGAGCCAGTAAGACGCTCGACTTCTAACTGAGCAACCCATGTTCAAATCTAGCTGCAGCCGTAACATTTTTTTCTCCCAGTACCGAAATCAACACCGTGTGTTGTGTTGATTTAACACAAAAAGTGGTAGTCCCGCTGGGACACCGCAGCGTGTTAAATTAACACAGCTATTTTTTACTGTGCACTGCAACCCTTTTATTTGTTCATTTTCACACTGTTTCTGTTTTATGTGAACATACAATTGTACTATGTAAATTGGCAGATTTTTTTAAAAAATGAAGCGAAAAGAAGAATACAAATGAAAGAACAAAAAAGCTACAGAACACTAACATTAAATTTACATGTCAAAAGCATACACATAACATTCGCATATGTTCTACTGAAAACGTTAAAAAATGACCAGGCCTCGAACTGCGGACCGTTTAATCGGCAAGAGAACGCTCTTCTATTATTCCACTTTTCTTTTTTTCTCTAAATCTGTTTTAATGATCAACTGATATTACTTGCCTTTCTGTGATAACTGTGATATGCTTAAAACACACGACTCCATAAAGACCTTGTGCCAAAACCTTCATTTCAGCACAAAGCATGTCGAAGATATCTTTGTAAGAGATTTCGGACTTTCGGTCCTGCTAGCGGAGAAATTACAAGGCCTCAATAGCTAAAATTTGCAGGTTGTACATAAGTTTTGAAGCTCTTTAAAAGGAACCAGGTCTCAATCAGAAGTAAGAGTGTCAGGTTCGGGTACTTCCCTAGTCAGATCTCTCCCAGGACCTTCCGATTCTTAACCCAATGCTCTACCAACTCCGCTACGCGTGCGGTACGGTTCTCTACGTAGAAGCTCAACTGTTAAGAATGGGGACTGATGGACTTGCATTCTGTATTTTTCTGGCGTTTCTCTCATGATCAATATCAAAGTTCCAGCAAATTTTGGAAGTAAATAACAATATTAGTAACTGCAGTAACTTTTAAATATAACGCAGGAAGACAATCACAGAAAGTTTGTTACTTTTTAATACCGTTCGCGACTCGTGAAATGGGATTGTTAATTTTGTTGCTGCTGTTAGCGTAACACTCTAGTCTCTTCAATGGGTATTAGCAAACTGAACTGGAAAACGTAATTTTCTGAATTAACCTGACTTTGTGCAAGTGGATGAGAACGATAACAGCTTTATGTAACAACATTCGTTGAGGTAAATGATCTTAACATCTCTTCTTTCGGATCTAAATCTTACGTTATTGGGAGCGATAGCACATTTTTTGTTGCTGGTTTTAGTGCAATTAAAGTACCATTTCTCTTGGATTTTGTGTAAAACTTTATTCTCTGCAGGTATATGAAGAGGAAGTAGGATTTATTGCCATATAAGTAATTGAGCTTACTTTGATAGTTAAAAAGAACGGACAATCATGTATTCTGAGTTCAATTCAGACTCTTTTCTTCCCCGAAGGGACAAGCCAAACGATAATTTTGTATTAAATGTTTACACTCTCCCATTATCGCTATTAATTATATGATTATATTGCTAATACTATTAAAAATTGTTATTATGCAATATCGAAAACCATATCAATTGAAACATGATATACAGAGTGATCCAATGCAAATTTTCATTTCGTTTGTTAGCTAAGTAATTGTTTTGTTTTTAAAAGAATCCCGGAATATTCCCAATTTTGTGTACCAAATGGAGGAGGTACACCATTGACAAAACGTCCGTTTGTGCGTCAGCTGACAAATTCCAATGTTCTGCATAAACTTTGATGTTTGGAAACAAACAGATTTCCCTAAACTGAATTTTATGCTGATTTAAAAAAAACTGTAACTAGTTTGTTTCTATCACGTCAGATTTTTCAGAAATCCTAAACTTTTTATCATAAAAAAGTGTTCTTTTTGTGTTCTGAGTGAGTGAACTTTTGATCATATCTGTGTGCTTGTACAGATCATGACGAATCCAACGGGAACAGTATCATCTCTATGTGACTTCTACTTACTGAGATTAGGCGGGAGAGAAACACATCATGACAAAATGCGTAGGCAAAATGGAGAAAACTAAGGAAATGAAAAGGACCTGTCAGTTTTAGAGACAAGTCATAATTTTCCCCACCGTTTGAAATCATGGTAAATCCAACGGTGTATGGCTTATCTCTGACGGACTTTTAGTTGCTAAGATCTAGGGAGTGACGGACAGACGAACAAAACAAACCCTATAGGCTATCTCCCCTTCTTCACTAACGTTTATACGGGTTCGCTAAAAAGGCGAAATTTCAAAACCGTTGCGTCAACAGCACTAACACAGAAGCTAACTAGTGCGTTTGATGAACAATACCTTGAATATCCCTAGGAACTACGAGGAATAAGAATAAAATTATTAATAATTAAGGAATACATATTCATTTCCAGGAGCAAAAAATAGATGAACCATGGGGTTATCTCATCACTAACCATACGGCGCATGCGTATTACCGTAAATTGTGAAAGTACCGGTATAAGAAAAACTATTTCTCATCCGGTGCTTTGCATAACGCATTACCATCTTTCGACTCTGCTTCAAAACAAAGAGAATAAGGATATGTGGCAGATTTGCAAACATGGCGATGTTGCCACCAACCTTACCTGTATTTCCAGCTGATTAATGTAAACTGATTATGAAGGTAAATAAGGTAAAAATTAATAAGTCACTTACTCTACTTTCAACACAGTATTCAACAAGATTTTAATTTCAAACAACATCTATTGGGACACTGGCCAACCTTCCACTCAAACCTCTTTTAAAAAAAGTACACGTAACATATAGCAAATCGATTATTTAACCTAAAAAAAAAGCTAATCTAAGCTAACCTAAATTCAACTAACCTATGTTTATAAATGACCTGTGTCACTATTACCTATTATTTCAGTGAACCGATTCCTTAAACTATGTGCGAAAGAGATTCGGTTTGGGAAAAGAACGCGCGATGAACATTGTTATTCGTATTTCTACGGCAAATTTCCGAACGTTTGAATTAGTATGTCAACAATAGCTACTAGGGGGATTTGTCTAATGCGACTACTACAACCTAGCGGTAACATTGGTAAGTAGTCTAAGCTAAATCGCAAAGGTGATGGTGTTCTTAGTCATCGTATTTCGCCTATTTGTGTCTACACGTGTGAGAAGTCTGTCAATTTCTATAAAATGAGCGATGTTCAGGAGCAACGAATTTGTGTGAAGTTTTGTATCAAATAGTTTTCCAGACGTTTTAAATGCTGCACAGAATATTTGAGAATGAGACTTTAAGCCAGGCACACACACATATACGAATGGTGGAAACATTTGAAAACGAAGTCCAAATTTCACGATGATGACTTCATTCATCTTCCGAAGATGAGTGATGCTAACAGTTCTCTTCGATTGTAATGATGATATGTAGCATATTTTTTACAAAGTCAGACAGTAGACAAAGAATTTATCTTCAAGTAATGTAACGTGTATGTGAGGCTATCAGCAAAAAGAGGCCCAATGCTCAGTGAATACTCAATGCTGACAATTCGCTCAAGCGTTCAGAGCATCCGTTGGTCTTTTGGGAAAACACAAGAGCGTTCTACAACTTGCTTGTTTGCCTGATCTATCACCAGTAGACTGTCTTATTCCTTAAAAGGAAAATGACTTAAAATTACAAAGTTTTAGGTCAAGTGACTAGATAAAGAAAACTTCGGAAGCAGTACTGCCACAGAGAACCTTACATAGGCGTAGACTGGGTTTATAAATGTCTATGAAATTCTTTCTGAAGTCAAAGAAGTTTCTTTCTTCGCCGGTAGATGTCTCTGACTTCAATATCTTATTTTCCTAAACACACTGACAAATGAAAGCTTATGATTGGCTCGTACTTCCAATTTTCAACTAACATGAAATGCTGAACCAATCAAAAAATTTCAGTTTACCAGTATCTTTAACGAACCGAACTATTGATATCTAAGGATATCTATCGGTCAGAGATCAGGAGGTAATGTTATACACATTAAAGAATACAAACGATGTTGTTATTAGTTGACTCCAGCGAAATATTATGAAGATCCTGAACTATGACAAAGTACATATATAGTAGAGCTGTTGAAACAGACTTCACAAATGGTCGATTTTATTTCATGAAACCAATCATAGTTCATCTTCCATCAGTCCTACCTTTCTTGCCAGCAAAGAAGCTTTATGAAACCTGACTTAGTTCCTGTTCGCGCACCAATTGTCCATGTACGGCCACCATTGTCCCTGTTCGGGCACCAATATTGAAATGAGGCGTTGGTGTACAGAGAGCATAAAGATGAAGATTGATGAGGCATGCGCATGAACTTTCTCTTCTGTGCTAGAATTAAAAATCACGACGAAAAATAAAGAAAACCTCCAACAGCTTTTCCAGATAAAGGAAATAGCCATTGATTCATCAACTGCATGAGGCGCTTAAGACTGGTTTCAAACCTCATGAATCGTTAAACGTAAAGTAGTGCACTATCAGAAAAGACAGGAAAAGACACAAGATTGTCAGCCCGCGCAATTATCCACAAAGTCAGCAATTGGCGAACAAAGGAAGCAGAAATCAGTCCATTAGCAAATGATTTCATCACCTCTGTGAAGTAGCTATTTTGGACGAAGACCTTCCGCCAAAAGTGTCTTTAACGCAGACCAAGACTTTAAGACCTGAAGGGATCGCAATAGTTCGCCCATCAGTTGGATCAGTAAGTACAAGAACTTTATCCCATACAAAGATTTTGTCTACTCCGTCGGATAGCTTTGATGAATTCCTGACAATTTTGTCCCTTGTAATTTTTCGAGAAACCTCATTCTAACTGATATATTTTAGTCGTTCCGGGACTTTTGACACGCACTCTCAAGACCTCCCATGTTAACTTTGATTTGTTCTAGCGTTTGACATGGACGTCCTCTGCCGCTAAGATTTTCGTGTAGTATTGAGTTCACTATGTTCCATTGATTGGCACATGTTCCGTTCGGATTCCCAATTTATGAATCGTGACGTTTATTTGTGATTTCCACAAATTCTGTAATGCTAATGTATAGCTAGCAACACTGAATACACTATGTATATGGTATTTATTTTTGACTTGTTTGTGCCTGATATAAACAACTAAGAAGTTTTCATACATATTTATGGAAATAATTCCCTTTAATTTACTTAGTTCTTGTAGTATCACGAAATTAGCAACTATATATAACGGTATCACACGCACATGATGTTGCAACACTCTCTCTCACAAACACGGAGTCAGAAATATAACATCGATTTGCTTTCATTTTAAACTATAATAACTTAAATATTTTCTAAAATAAAAACCTAAGCTATGAGTCTGCTATTATTTTGTAATTATTATTGTTATCATATAAAAATAATGTTTCTGTATAATTCATGCTACCGAAAACGCACTTGTTATTTTGTACGAAAGAGGTCAACCGTTAAAAGAACCAAGTTTTACACAACCAGTCTACTAGTGAAAAAGGGGCTCGTGGCTTATTCTTAATCGGTCAATACTCACATCACCATACGAAAATATTTATTCAGAAGATCTGGTAGCTTATTCTCATTTGGTCAATCCTCAATTCGCCATACGAAAATATTTAGATGGTGACTTATTCTCACTTGGTCAATCCTCACATCACCATACGAAAATATTTATTCAGAAGATCTGGTAGCTTATTCTCACTTGGTCAATCCTCAATTCTCCATACGAAAATATTTACATGGTGGCTTATTCTCACTTGGTCAATCCTCAACTCGCCATACGAAAATATTTATTTGGGAGAGATGGTGACTTATTCTCACTTGGTCAATCCTCACATCACCATACGAAAATATTTATTTCGAAGATCTGGTAGCTTATTCTCACTTGGTCAATCCTCAATTCGCGATACGAAAATATTTAGATGGTGGCTTATTCTCACTTGGTCAATCCTCACATCACCATAAGAAAATATTTATTTCGAAGATCTGGTAGCTTATTCTCACTTGGTCAATCTTCAATTCACCATACGAAAATATTTAGATTGTGACTTATTCTCACTTGGTCAATCCTCACATCATCATACGAAAATATTTATTTAGAAGATCTGGTAGCTTATTCTCACTTGGTCAATCCTCAATTCGCGATACGAAAATATTTAGATGGTGGCTTATTCTCACTTGGTCAATCCTC
>JAGDQP010031079.1:0-22165 GCA_022664845.1 Lepisma saccharinum | reverse complement strand
TCAGCATACTCCTCAATATACTTCTGCGTTTCCTCATCACTACTACACTGAGTTGGAAAATAAGAAGCTTCCTGTTTCATCTGCAAGAAGTTATTCACACAATTTCAAATAACCCCTCTTTCATGTTGAACTCGTAAATTTCATAAGTATCAAGAATGGTATAGGCTTTCTTCACGCTCTCATGCAATTCAGGAGTGCAAAACGTGCCGGTGAAACAGCGTTGGTCAACAGTATGGTTACAATCATTACTATTCATTTCCTCCATACAAGTACGACAGAGGCCGAATACGAGACGTCCATTCGCATAATATGGAAGGAAAGGAATAACAAGATCTTTAGGAGGGAGAACCTTGCAGAAAAGAACTCCATGAATTTGTTTGGGATCAGGACATGCCTTCCCTCGATAAATGGTAGGCTTACCAATACGGAGAGTTATCTTTTCATAACAGATGGATATAAACTGCATTTTTCGACATTTCGAATAAATTCTTCAGGACACTCATAGTGATCTCAAAACTCAGTATTACCTCCTCGAAAGAGTCTTTAGGCACTAATTCACCTTCAATATTTTTGCAGTGATCTTTAATACATTGCCGAATATGTTGACTTCCCTTGACTTGTCGGTCCCAATCACATTCATAGATTTCTAGAAGTTTTAGACAACATTTATCTAAATATTTCTTTCTCCTCTTTGTCGCAATATCCTGTCATTTAATGTTTCACCATTCGTGTCATTGAGTGGCACGTGGTGACCTCGCTTAATGCATGAATGACCATGCCAAAAACCATAAAATTCATAGGCAGTACGATGTTTCTTATCGTACCCGTCCACTTTGAATTGTCCAAATTTAAGTTCATCTCAGTTTTCAGCAGTATTAATAGAGACATCATTTCGTATGCATTCCATGTACTTTAGTCATCTTAATGCTTTTTTACTCTGGGGGTTACGTTGTCGATACGCGAACCGGGGAATCACAGGAACACTTTTCTCTTTTAAATATAAAGATCGAAAGCATTCCATAGCACACGCTGTAATAATACTTACTTGAAGAAAACAGTGGATCCCTTCAGTCTTTTGTTCAATTAAATCTGAGAACTTAATGACTGGCTAACACAATATACGAACATCGTTCCTACAGTATTGTAGCATCTCACGTTGTAACTTAAAGGTAACGTCTTTTTGCACACACTCCAAATGCCAAACCTTCAAAGCTTAGCGTTCACTTTCTGATTTTCCTTCATCATCAAAAAGTTCAAGTTCTGGCTATGATCCATTATAATTTTGATTGTTCTCAGTGTTCAACAAAAACTAAAAACCTCCCTTTCTTTAAAATTTCATCTAATCCCACGGTAGCCGGTAATTTACATAATTGACAGACATGAATAAATAAGTATCTTTAAAAGCAATATTGCGTACACTCATTTGGATAATTTTCGCACCTTGGCTCAGAATTTTAGGAGTGATTGATTCCTTTTCAATAAGTGCACGAGCAACAAACACAGAATAGAATTTCGCGCCAAACAAACCACTATATTAAGTCTAGGACCTTGATGGAGAATGGGCTTTACAATACTTTCAGTATTGTAAAACCAAGTTTCTTTCACCTTGTGAAGTACCACATTGAAAGCATTTATATTTATCCTCCATGTGGTTTTTACCTTTAAAACAGGGATGTGAGGCGCATATTAATTTTGGCCAGTGTTCACGCTCACCCTTTTTGTTCTCATTTAGAGGCATGGTTTTCAATGTCATACATTATAGAAAAAATTAGTTTTAGGTTTCGTTTTCTTCTTTTCTACGAAAGAGAAATGATCTTCATTAACGTACAACTTAAGATAGTGCAGAATCGATCTCCTCATACATGAGGGTTATTACTCTTTTTCGGGTATCAACTTCACACCACACTGATGCCACAATTTAAGATAGCTACATATAGGTTTCCCCCTCGCCTTCGTTCTACGATTATTATAACATGATTGCGAGGGGAAAGTTCTTAAACAACTATTACAAGTAATATGTCTCTCATCGTCAGAAGTTTCAAAATTTTGATACTCCTCTCCATGTTCGCAAAGGTTTTCGCAATTATGTGTGTTACGCTCAACGAACGGCTTCAAACAATCCCTGCAATAATCTCTTAGTCTTAAAAAGGCCGTAATTGTGTCAATAATGTCAAAAAGCTGGTTATGATAAAACAAATATATTTTTTGGTTTTCACATTACCACTATACATCACGTTTGGGTCTCGAGTATCTGGTTTTAATGCACATACTACAATCTGGAATAGATTACCATAATAATCTTGGAACTGATCAATATAATCAACACTCCCACGTAAACTTGAAATATTAATATTTGCTCGTTTACAAAGGCCTTTACCTTCGTTTTCCCAATTCCAATGATGACTTTTCGTGTAAGTTACGTTAAAAAACTCGCCTAAAGCTCGCAGTTCGGCCAAGGCTAAAGCTCTTGGAAAACAATCGTAGGAGTTGGCTCCTAATTTATGCACTGGAACAATGTGTGCTTGTAAGTACTCCTCCAGAGGTATATACTTATCATTAATCCCATTTTTCCTTTCGCCTTGTCCGCGAATAGGATCTGATATGTTAACCTTAATGATTACACAATCAACCAGCAGGAAAGATTGATTCGAGTCGAGAACATTCTCAATCGAACGCAAAATATGATCAATAGTTAGATGAATTCGTCTAGGCCACGGAAAAAAGACGTCATTCCCGTTGACGTCATTGCTACTTTCAATGCAAAATCCGACCCAGGATTGTGGGTCTGAATTAGATAATAAGTTATTTAATTCAAAAACTTTCTCAACATAGTCAGCCGGCGTTAACCTAGAGGATCCGGCTCTCGCAGTATGGAGATTTCCCTACCCTTCACTGGAAATTTACCGATTCCGCGAACGCGTTCATCTATAATTTCAAAGTAATCCGGCCCTGTTCCCTGTTGGACTATCTCTGAATTCACATTGTCCTCGGAAACTAATATAACTTGTTCAACTTCAGTAACTTTATTCATTAATTTTTCTTGTCTTTGGACTTAGTTGAGTTCCCCAACCCTCATAATAATCGTAGGCTTGGTCACATATTTGATTACCCCCAGGTGAATGAACACAGTCCGTATCGCAAGAAAAAGTATCTTCATTTTCAACAATCGTTGAGCTTGAAGCAATAGAAGAAGGAGATACAAAAGAAGTAGAAGGTATTGGACTGCAAATAGGTCTTGCCGTAGTTACGGATGTAATTGCCTGTGTTAATACAGACGTAACTAGATTGACAGGACCAGAAGTAGTAGTAGAAGCACACAAAGAAGTTGAAACAGGCATTGAAGTTATAGCGGAAACAGGAAATGACCCTCCAAAGGAGAGAGAGTACTCACGCCTGTGAGGGACAATATTCAATGAATCATCTGAATTGATAGAAACATATACTTCCTGAATATTATCTCTCACAACCGGAATCAAACCATAGAGAAAATCCAAATGTGGGTGAAGCATTCTCCCATTATTCGCGTCAATGGGATTAGCCAATAACACATAAAGCTGGAAAGCCAGTCTAGCGTTAGAGGGGGAGTCAGAAAAGCCAGCGTCACCTAATTGTGCTAAGTAATTTGCATAAAGACATGCACCAAACAACTTGTTGAAATCAGATTTGGATAGAAGCCGAAGGTGAAACAAAAAGTTAATCAGGCTACCTGAATTTCTAGGTAGTATTCCCTGTACCGCTAAGTGGCAGAGATTCACCAAGGTATCATACATCGACTCAGGGCCGGCGAATCCTTTAGCCTTTTCGGTCAAAATGATATGATCGGCAGATGTAAGTCCCATGGTGCAACCCATTCTGTTGATGTCCTCAAATATTAGAACTCCTTACTCAGATGATCAAAAGTGGATTGGAGATAATCAAAACTTGGTTGCTGTAAACAGTATAGACAAATTAACTTCCTATTTCACTTTTCTTGTTCACAAAAAGCAGTCACAGCACAAAAGATCAACTGGTTAACACTAGACTTTCCTTCATCACAAAAACAATCACAGCACGAAAAATGAACTAGCAGTTTAGTTTTCAAATATAGTAACTTGATCTGATCTTCAAATATAAAGAATAAACTTTACAGAAAATGAAGTAACAATTTCCTTTCAAACAACACATACAAGTTCAAACTTGTAAAATAGCTCAGGTAGACTCCAGCAGGGTAGTTTACGTCCGTCAGCTTCAGCTTTCAAAGGCATACTGAGGGTTTGTGCGTGCAGTCACTGCTTTTATAAAACCTAGTTCAAACTTTGCGCATGCGCAGAGAATCAATTTTGGAAATGTTCAAGTAAATCGAAGTAACAATCTAGAAAAATATTCTTTACAAATATATTTTAAAATATCTTTAAAAGGGTGTACAATACCATATTTAATTTTTGTGTGATAACATGTTTAGTACCTCACACCCTGTGGACTGCCAAAATTTCAGGAAAATGGAAAAATCAAGTTTTCTACAAAATAAGTATCAAAGCATACTGATCAAATATAGTAACAAGATTGTTTCAACATTATAGTTTGTAACATTCTCTCAATGTTTGATAGACATACATATGCATAAAAATATGGGGGTCCAAAAATTAAAAAATAGGAAGTCTCTTACACGCACATTCACTATAGGTATAATATTCGAATTTGCGGCTGTTACGAAGAAATATTAGTTAAAGATAAATATCGTATTAGTTTATCAGTCGTACTTGCGCCAACTTGATTTAGCAACATCAGAGTTTTACCCGATACAAAAATGTTTGAGTTGCCGGTTAGCATTCGTTAAACTGCCGACGGTCGGCCTTTCGTAAGCAAATAGCAAATAAAGGTAAGGACTTGTCAAATTGTTAGTTAAGGCAGTATTACTTGTGAATCTCTAGGTGTTATTTTAAAAATTATTATATTATTATTACGATACATCTTCTATTATTATTATTTAAGATACATCTGTTGTTTTTATTCTCGTTTCATGTTAATCATTTAGCGCTACGTCAAAAAATCTATGGCTAATTCAGGCTGCGGCATACGTATTTTTAATTTTAGAAACAAGCAAAATATCTAAACCAAATCTAAATTTTTATCTTAGACTTATGTCCCATAATAGGTAAGGCACCGTCCTGAGTTCAAAACCTTCCTTTGAAAAGAAAATTTCTATTTTTCGATTTCTATAGAGAATAATTCATGCAAATGAACTTTCGACTGGCAATTTCCCCCTTGAACATCATAGGTGGAAACAACTTTCTCTCCCTCCCAGACCACCGTAAATGACAATACAACAAAAAAGTAGGCATCATGCACGTTTGTAAACAGTGGCAAGTAATATTTTGAATATCATCGTTTCCACCTGAGTCAAACTTGCCATAAATAAATTCGAATCGGGTGTTCTATATATCTATACAGAAAGTTGACTGGTTTTAAAATGATGGAAGCCACTACAATACTTTGATATATTGTATATATATATATATATAAGCAGTACATCTTCTTTCTTAGCTTCACAAAAGAGTAGTATCAAAATATATAGCTATTCCCTTTGCAATACGCAGACGCCATAAACGAGACATGGGAAATGTGAAACTTCAGATTTCCTTGACCTGTTGTACAAACTGAGGTTACCTTACGTATCCTTCCCAAGAATGTTAAAGTCACACTACTATGGGAGGCTGAGTGCACCTCAGAGCGTCAGGCATAAATACATTGCAATAAAATCTTCAGGGTCCTGGCCGGGATTTCAACTTGAGTCTGCAATTCATAGTTAAAAGGCCATATGTATATTTAAAATAAATTCTTATGTAAAGAATAAGTGTACAACAAATGTATAAGAAGCATACCATGTTATCTCAAAATGCATATTCCAGTAAACTATATTCATCACTTTAAATAGGGGTACTCTCGTAATTTTGTTGGATATGAAAGCTTTTTATAGACAATCATCAAGTGTGCTTCATCCCGGCATAATAAACATTATAAAAAATTGTAATGATTTTATAAAATCCGAACAGCCTGACCCTAACTTGCCAGAAGGCCATAAATATTTTTATGTACATACCCCAATCTCACCCTCAGTCTAAAATGCCTAAAGGCCAAAAATAATTTAAATTTCCGTAGCAAGCTATAATTCAACTCTTTATTGACCTCTCAGCCTGAGTCTAAAATGCCAGCAGGCCATAAATAAATAATGTTGCGCTTTCAAACTGTGATTCAAGTTTTTACTGGTCCTATTTTTAAGTGAAGTCTACAATTATCCGTCACCATATTCACAAATCATACATTATTTACGAAATAGACAAAAAATTCAGATCTCAGTAAAATTGTCAAGTTTGATTTCTAGTCAAGAAAATTATAAAGACCGCTGTGAATGTAAATTTAAAATCCAAAAATATAATTAACAAACTCACCTAATTTTGAGAACTGGTCGTTCTAGCTGGCAACCTAAAGTGAGTCGATCAATTATAATTATCTGAAAATAGAAAATTATAATTAATATCTACATACAGGTCTCATTTCAAAGTAATATAAAACCAGGAGGAATTCTATGCGTATTTTCTATTTCGAGGGAGGGGTACCTATTATAATTTGATAATGTTTTGTGCCTCGTACTAGTAGAACTGATTAATATTTTAAAATATAAAGTGATTGCCTGAAAAAATTCATTCTCTTCATAGAAGCAAGCATTTGGAATGAATTAGCAAGAAGTATATAAGAAATATTTAAAAAAAGTATGTTTCCTCATTTTCTCTCGGTTGATGATTCTTCAATATTTAGATAGCTGCTATCTATAGTAAATGTATTATCAGTAGTAACAAAAACAACAAAATTATTTACGTTAATTTTCTGTGTCGACAACTAATATAATGCACTGCTGAACCACAATTGGTTCACCTAGAGCTTTAGGTCAAAAGCTGCCTTCGGACAGAACATCAATCACGACTACATATTATTCCCCCAGTCCATAATAAGAAAGTGTAGGCAAGCAAATTCAACTTCCGTTGGTGGCCAGCAGTAATAACTATTTACGTATTTTCAAATTAAAGCAGCTCACTATAATTTCGTAGTAAAGTAATCGTTTCACATTATGGAGGGCCTTAGAAATTAATGTGATTTAAAGAGATAAAAACTATTTTATTTCAATTCTTTCCGTCTCAAATTAGATACTCCCGGCGCTGACATGAAACTTTACTAAATACTTTCACAAAACAGGATCTAGATTACTCAAGTTCCTTCCCTACTTTATTAAAAATTCAGTTCTATCATCAAAATGCAAAAATCCATTGACTCAAATGTTCTGGGTTCGAATCCTGTAGGCAAGCATTTCCGAAATTATTCATAAAACATAAAAATTCATAATGAAAGAAGCAATCCCGGATTTTTGACTGCGGTATAAATATTTCTGTCATATTAACTAAAATGTTATGCCATATAGAAAATGTTATTCAAGAAGTCACTATCTATTAAATATAACTTAAAATAAAGTACTTACTTTTTCTCAAATGTTAGCAATCTTCTGACAGAAGGTCCAAGTTGAACATATACTGAAGAAGAGAATTCAATCATTTCTCAACAGAAAACAGGTCAAACAGTAAAGCCAGACACTCAGTTCAAACTATTTATAAAATTGCAACTTCTTTCCAGAATTTTCGTCGGTGCCGCCAAGAAAATGATTCTAATCTTATTATGTTTTAAAAGGTTTCCGCCAAGTACAGTATGTCTGCTGGTGGTCATAAATTATTGTCTAGTTCAGAACTTCTGATACATAGGAAAAAGAAAAATACAGGTGCATTTCAAAAGACACAGTTACATATCAAAAGCCATCACCGTGTGCTAAATAACATATTTATGGGAGCTTCTACCTGTCATTACAATCTACCTGAGACCTCATTAAAAATCAATTTTTAAAAGGAATACTGTTATTTCTTTTCTTTAGCAAGCCTCGTTAAAAGGCAATTACGCCATACTTACAATAATTCACAGCTATTTTATTTGTCTGCAATGCTGAAAATACACCAGCATCAATAAGCCTCTGTTTAATCACATAACAGTATTCGACACAAATACATCTCAAACAAGTGTTTTCAATGAAAAAGGTAGTTCCTTCAAAAAGAAATGGTAGCGTCCCATTTTGTCGACAACATATTTATTGTAGATCACTCAAAACGAAGGCCATTCTTCAGAAGCACTTAATTCTCCATTAGTAAATAACATTATACATTAAAGCAGTTTCCCAAATATAGCGGTAAACCGGCAATGAATAATATTGCCACATAAAGCAACCATAATTTATCTTTTCTTCAGCCTCCAAGAACAGTTATAAATAATGCTGGTATTTTCTGTTGGGTAAAGAAAAATCCACATTCACTGACGCAAAGCATAATGCAGTTCACACACAAAAGTTGTTTCAAACAGACTAACAGTATCAGACAGACAGTCAAGAAAGATTTCTTTTCTAAGGACTGTTACTGTCAGAGAAACAGTCCACAGTATCTCTTCGTTGTTCAAGCAATGATAACTGCACTATGTATAGCTTAAGTGTGTTAACCTTAAATGATGAGTTCCACATTGTTTCTTAACAAAAAAATATTGTATGATAGTCTGAAAAAATTAAAAGATTAAAAAAATGAAATGTATTCTTCAACGTATAGTTTTCGTAATGGGCGCTTTACCGTATATCGGGTTCTTCTGGCTTGCGAACCGGCCAACGACGCAAAGTTAGCAAACAAGATGGCGGATAAATTTTAAAAAATAATAATTAAAAAAATAATTCGTTTATTAATAGATATCTTCTCCATTATTACATATACAACCTTCATAGTTCCAGATGACCTACCCCACCCCTGTAGCACCTCTCTGCAACCACCACAGACTGCTATATATATTCCTATAGGCCATAAAATCTGTTTAAAAGTCCGAGAAACTTGGTACGTAACTACAAATGTAGTAAAAAGAAACCTAACATAATAAAGTTCAGTTTCACAAATCCAACAGCAAGATAGAAGTGATGTTTGGATTTTATATTTTTTCAGAGCAATTGGAATATATAGGCGGGTGCTTGAAAATTAATTTAGTCACTTTCAAAATGGCTACCAAAGTTGATGGTCATGTTAAATAGTCATGATTTCCAGTGGAACTGCAGAGTTTTGAGACACATCTAGGATAATGTCAAAAGTGTAACACACATGCTTTGTTTGCGCCGGGTTCGGTTGCAAATTAGTGGGCCTCATTGAACGTACTGGTTCGAAATACATTGTAATTAGGGATTCCGCCAGGATTTTCTGATTTGGAGGGTGTAAAGTCAAAATTGAGAGGGTGTAGGTAGGTGTGCACTGTGTCTATCAGCTTTTGATCATAAAAATGTTAACATTGCAGTACGTTCGAAGATGTCGGGCTGGTCCCCCCCCCCCGACAGGGGCCAAGGTCTGGCGGAATCACTGATTGTAACAAACCCAGTCGAGAAAGCAGGCTATACATTCTATTCTAGACTACTAATGTGAATTGAACATAGAAAGAAAATGAATGGATGATAATTTCTATCAGAAATAGCCAAGATTACATATGCAAACTGCATCAAAATGAAAAGTTACAAATGATCAAAAACAAAATTCGCATGTTCCTATAGGCATACCAGACATTCCATGTTCCACATTTCAAACGTAAAAAGACATGTTTAAAAGTACTTTTATAATTATAGAATGGAAACCAATTTTGTGCCAAACTAATATACAAATAACACTTCTCTTCAAATAGCGAAAAAAGGGGGCCATTTTCTACTCATATCTTAAAATGTATCTGCTCCTAACATGCGACTCTAGATTCAACCTAACTAACTAACTCTATGGTTTATGGAACTGGCAAGTTAATCGCCGCAGTAACAAACGTTCGCCTTTGATTCTATCCTGTGCAACATCAAGCCAGTTAACCTATTGCTAATATAACATTTTAATAGTTACAACACTAATGAACTAGTGTTTATAACAATTCGCACTGATGGATTGAACATGGCACAGGCGGAAACGGGTCATCGGTTGTCAGGAGATGCTGAGATATTTTAATTATTTCATTGCTTTTGAACAGTGTTTCTTTCATGGGTGACCAGGATCGGAGATGTTACTCCGAGAACACGAAAAATACGACGCCGGAATTCCCAGTTAAAATAGATTTTCGAGATCGGGTCAATCGGGTTCACGGGTCACTTACAGTTGGGTCTGGCTCTATCATCAGATCATCGAAAGGGGCCCGGAATTGGCTCTGGAACACGAACAAACAGAGAGACTGTGTGTGTAACGTAAGAGAAAAGATAAAGATAAATAGAGAGAGGGAGAAGAAAAAGAGAAAGAAGGAACAAACACACGATAACGATACATCAAGAAAGAGAGGAAGAGAGAATGACCAACGAAAAACATGGAAACTACATTGTCATTATGCTAAACAACACACACTGTTTACCCGGATTCTGACCAGTGATGTTTCGTAAGTTCTCCACAACCTGGAGATGAATCTCTATTTGAATACTTCAGTGTATGCGAACATGATACTGGCTGGTGGGGAATGGCACCCAGGTTTTCAAATTAGAAATCCAGCACTATAGCGATACTCTCCAGGTGCCTCTATCCAAAACCTGCTTAACAAATGTTATATTGTTTCTTTCAAAGAATAATAACATGAAAAATGGGTCCTTCAGATCAATGACGCACTCTTAACTGTCCCGGTAAGCCCCATTCACGTTTTTGGACTTTTCCAACTAACATTCGTAAATCGTCTTCTTCTGTATAGTGACTCAGGTATTTGATTCCACAGTCTGAGGGATTCTCCGTTTTCTATGAGAACTTATGATTAGATGAGAACTTCACGATCGCATTGTAAAAAAACTTGGCTTGAACAGGGTTTGAACCTATGTATTTTTGGATTTCTAGTGGAAAGTTCAACAGTTTTCCTGTACTCCATCTTGCCAACTAAAGGCCGAAGCCATGAATGTAAGCTCATCTTTGTAAAAATCCAAATTCATGCCGTAAGTTGTTTAAACCAAAGTGCATGCTAAAATTTCTTTATTCAATGACTTATAGACAAATTGGTGCCCACTAATATCCGAAATAACAAAACTCCAGTGAATATGATAGAAACAATAACATTTTGTGCAGTTTATTGTGCCGTGAAAGTTCAAAGTCACGCTTATAGGAATAAGTATTATTATTATTATTGCAGTGAAACGTGCGATATATTCCCTGTAGAACAGCATTGAATATTATTGAAGTTAACTCTGTCAATAGTGTACTATATGAAAAAGAACACTAACAGCTTGATAATGTTTTCTTTTAAAGCAAAAATCTCTCTATAGTAGGCGTCTGCTAAACTTTGTGCATAAAATAGTTGATCATTCCAGGTGTGTAAATACGAAACCGGAATTTGTGCATAAACGGCGTTAGTTGTCACTGTAATTACCGTAAAACTGCGTCCTTGGCACCACGTGCTTGTTTCGACAGCTGATATCTATTTGCAACTCACAACCAGACAAGTTTCATGTCATAGTGTAGTGTTTAATAGTGTTGAACATGGCGCAGTTTGCACCTACAAACTACGATTTACGGACAGTATTGATTCTTTGTTACCATTTGAAGAAAACTGCTACAGAATCACATCTCATGCTTGTCAAAGCTTACGGTGATCATGCTCTTGGTAAGTCAAAGTGCTATGCGTGGTTTATAAAATTTAAAAGTGGCGGTTTTAACGTGAGAAACGAAGGACGTGGAAGACCACCGAAAAAGTATGCATACAGTAAGCTTTGTAGGGTGAAGATGACGCTCAAACGCAACAACAACTCGAGGATCAACTACATGTGACTCGAGAAGCAGTTTTCATACGTTTAAAAGCCATGGGCAAGATTCAGAAGGTGGGAAAATAGGTTCCACATGCATTGACTGTCGTACGACAGCAGGGAAACCGAAAAAACACTTGCGAAATTCAACTCGCCAGGTACAAAAGGAAATCATTTCTCCATCGAATTGTGACTAGTGAAGAAAAATTTATGTATTTCGAGAATCCTAAGTGTAAAAGCTCATGGGTAACTCCAGGAGAACCGGTGACATTGATTGCAAGACCAAATCGCTATGGACGTAAGACAATGCTTTGTGTTTGGTGGGGTTAGAAGGAATCTATTATGAACTGCTGAAACCTGGCAAACCGTTAATACCCAACGTTACCGACAACAAATGATCGATGATTTGTATCAAGCTTTGCGTGAAAAACGACCAGAATATGACCAAAGACAACATAAAGTGATTGTACTTCACGATAATGCACCCTCCCGCACAGTAAAACCGGCCAAGGAAACGATTGCGAGGTCTGGCTGAGAAATCCTTCCGCATGCGGTTTACTCACCAGACTTGACGCCTTCTGATTTTCACTTATTTGCATCCATGGGACACGCGCTTGCTGACCAGCTCTTCACATCTTACGAAAATGTACGACAATGCCTTGATGACTGGTTTGTAGCACAAGAGGCACAGTTTTTTTGGTCTGTCATCCACAGATTGCCAGAACGATGGCTGAAATGTATCGCTAGCGATGGCCAATACTTCGAATAAAATAGTTCTTAGCATTGTCATCCAATCACTGTGTCTTTTCTGTACATACATTCCGGTTTCATATTTACGCACCTGGTATGTGAGTAATTTTCCTTTGAGGAAGACAAATGAAGACTTTATTTCCTATCCTCCTCCAATTATTGCCCATCGTCAGTAACAATATTTTTACAAAATGTCTAAATGAACCACTGAGCAATGAAGCATGGCACTTGTTCTGGCAAAGTGGGCGCATTTTGATTTCACAAACCACTTGACCAGGCTTCCGTCTAAGGAGAGCCCACATGGAAACAATGTGGAATAGAAAGTTAACAGCACTTCTGTGTATGTCCGCTGCTAACCGGTGGCTGCGCCCCCACCCGGCGTCTCATCCCGCCCAGCTCCCTTCGGACGCACCGTGCTCCCCTTACACGCCTCGCTTCGCTCAATTTGCATCCTGCGCTTGTGGGTTTATATACATCCTAGCTTTTAGTAGCTAAATTCGACATTGCCATGGTAACTTTCTTGTTCACCAATTTTACTGTATATAATCTGCGAAAAATGCAAGAAAGCAATTATTAATAATAAATTTGGAGATAGAAAAATACATTTTAAAAGAAAAAAAGAAACATTGTTGATCCCGTCCGGATTCGAAACCAGGACCTCTGAATTAGTTTCTCCATGGGTTAACCACAAGACCAAACTGCCAGTTTCCGAACAAACGATTAATGTGTTACTTATAGTTCGGCTCTGGGCCTGCGCGAGAGTTGGCTACGCCTTTTTTCCATGTTGGCTCTCTTTAGATGGGAACCAGGTCAGTCAGTTCGTAAAAAAATATCTGCAAAGTGGCCTCCGAACAACTCTGTTCCATATACCCCACGAACTTGAACGTATAATTGGACTTTTCTTAACTGTCCAGTATTTATTTATTAAAGTCCTATATCTGTAGCATGGTGACCCAGTATATGTAGGTATAATCTCAAAGAACAAATATTATTTTGGCATTAAACAGAAAATTTTATTACCTTCAATGCTAACTAAGTTGTCACACCAATGAACAATAATAGCAATATGTTTCTATCCTTGTCACGCCACGCAGATATGTTTTACACAGCGCCAATCTCGCGAATCATTCTTTGGAAATAAAGCTCGTGTTCAATTTTCTCTTCCGTTTCCAGAATAAAGGGCAATGCGTGCATACATAAAATTGAATTTAAATTGAATTTTGAATTTAGTTTTAAGGCCTTTGAGGCAACAATAGATTAATTGGTGGAATAATGAAAACGAGAGAAACCCTAGAAAACGCACACACACACATGGGCGGATTTATGGGGGCATTGTCCCTCAATCGTTTCTGAGTGACTTTAAATGTTTCATTCTAAACGATAGTTTTACAATTTGTTATCCATAAAATAAATTGTATTGCCCCCAGGGTATCTCTACTAAATCTGCCCATGCGCACACGGTTTTTGTCCAACATAAAGCGCACATGGCATGAGCAGGGATACACAGCGTTTCTAAACCTTTTTCATACCGCGAGTCCTTGTACGGTTTATTCTGACCAATGACCCCCAGAAGTAATTTTCTTGTTGTAATAACCGCGTACATTTAACGTTGTATTAGATAGCCTCCTGAAGGCTTCACCACACGGACGCGCGCGCGCACACGCACACACACACACACACACACAAATCCGTTCCCAAAATTTACAAAAAGCTACACTTTTGCATTCATATCATGATGAATCAAATTCAATCCTGAGGTACTTGCTGGAGATTTTAGGTTCGAATCGCCTGCAAGTGACGACTTTCTATTCTTACAATAACAACTGTCAAAAGTTAAAATTTGTGTTAAGTTTAACTTGTCTTATTGCACATGAAGTGTATTAGAACTTTTAATAGCTGTTTCAACTTCTCCATTTCCTAATGACATTTTTTGGTAATGTTAGCTTCGTTCATGTTGGTTAATATTAAAATAAAAAAACAATAAATGATCGTATCTTAATGTGGCAATACTTACCCTAAACTTGATTTGTTCCTAAACCTGCCATAATATATTCATTTCATAATTCTACATGACAAAAAGGACAGCCATACACATGAGTTTACTTACCACACAATACATACAGACAAAATGTAACGCATATACTAAATCTCACATTTTCCTCGCATTTGAACTTCTTTATTCATGGCAAATGTCTTTTGTTGGCAAGATGGAGTAGGGGAAACGCGCTGGACATTTCAGAACGAGAGGAAATCAACATAGGTTCAAACCCTATTCAAGTTGAAGCTTTTTTACAAAACGATCGTGAATAATCTATCACTTCCCATAATTAACGGAGAATATTTCCGACTAAGGAAAGAAGCACCTGAGTCTTCTTCTTCTCGCTACTATTTATCTTTATTTTTCTCTTACTTTATACATACTCTTTCTTTAGGCTCTCTTTCGTTCCAGAGCCAATTCCGAACCACTTTCAATGACCCTGTGATAGGGCCTGACCCAAACATAAGTGACCCGGTAACCCGATTGACCCGGTCTCGAGAAAATCTATTTTCTGAGAATTTCGGCGTCTTATTTTTCGTGTTGTCGGGGTAACATCTCCGTCCTGGTCACCCCTGATAGAAACACTGTTCAAACGCAACGAAATAATTAAAATCTCTTCTTCATCCTCCGGGTTATCAGATAAATCGAATCACCGCGTCCGAATACGTTCGAATTTTACACCCGGCGACACAGTACAAAACTGACCAGCATCCCCTGACAGTCGGTGACCCGTTTCAGCTCTGCCGTGTTAATTACATCTGTGTTATAAACAATAGTTATAAACACTAGTTCATTAGTGTTGTAATTATTAGAACGTTATATTCTCAATAAGTGGAATACATAATGGCATGTTCAGAACAGATAAAGTTTAAGACATGAGTCGAAAATGCCCCCCTTTTTTCGCTATTCCAAGAGAAGAATTCTTTTTATATTTGTTTGGCACTGAATTCGTTTCCATCCTCTAAGATATGATCATACTATTACATGTGTTTCTTTTTTCACGTTTGCAATGTGGAACATTTAAGGTTTACTATGCCTATAAGGAACATGCTAATTTTGCGTTTGAACATTTGTAACTTTTCATTTTCATTCATTTTGGATTTATACTCTTAGCTCTTTCTGATAGAAAATAAGCAGAAAAATTATCATTCATTCATTTTCTTTTTATGTTCAACTTGCATTCGTAGTCTGGAATAGAAGATGTGACCTGCCGTAGCTACTAGGTTTGTTACAATGAAGAATTCCGCCAGACCCCGGCCTCTGTGGTGGGTGTCAAGCCTAAATCCTCGAGACTACCCTCCAACTTTAACTCTCTTGTGGACAAAAGTTGATAGAAACCATGCAAAACTCTACTCCAACTTCCCAATCTTTTGAGTTTATACCCATCAGTCTGAAAACCCTGGCAGAATCCCTGATTACAAAGTATTCCGAACCAGTATGTTTAATAAGCCCCACCAAATTTTCAAACGAACCCCGCGCAAACAAAGCATGTGTGTTACACTTTCGACATTATCCTAGATCTCTCTCAAAAATGGAGTTTCACTGGAATAATAAGTATTTAATCTGGCCACTAAGTTTGGTCTCTATTTTGAAAGTGATGACTTAATGATTTAGTGAAGCACCCGTCTATATATTCAAATAACACTGAACAAATATAAAATCCCAAAGTCACTTCTATCTTGCTGTTAGATTTGTGGGAACTGAACTTTATAGTGTGGGAACTGAACTTAATATTTTTTTTACTACGTTTATTTTTACTTATTTTTTTCTTTACTTCTTCTTCTTCTCTCCCCTTTTCTCTCTCTATCATATCTCTGCCTCTGTCTAACAGACATCCATCGGTTTCAATGTTTCACTGTATGTGTTTAAATTTCTCCCTCCATCAACTTATGTATATTGATTCGTCTCGCTTTTATTCTTTCATTTTATCAATACTAATACATGTCTATTTTGAAAAAAAAAAAAAGAAAACGTGTTCATGATTTTTGCTGATTTTAATATGGGCGAGACGAAGGAAGGAGAAAGAGGGGGCTTTGTTTACCAGACAGGATTATGGAATAAGAAGGTGCCATTTGGGGTGCTTGGCTGCACGGCGTTGGCTGTCGCAATTTTTTTATGCTAAGTATACCATGGAAAATGCAAGCACTGCACATCTACCTTAATTTCCTTTTCATTACTCAGATACCAGAGAATGTACAACCCTGTACTTTCTAGTGTTATTCAAAGAAGAACCTGTCTTACTTTTAGTCATATTTTGAAGTTTTTGTAATAAACCATTTTTGAGATACAATCGCATTTTTATTAACTATGCTCATATTCACCTGACTTTCCCTACCGTAGATACATACTTTTCTTACATTAGTAAACTATACTGCTGACTTTAGATACTTTATCAATTACCTCCGATATTGATACAATTACACAAGTGAAATTACAATTATTTCAGGGAAACACAGCTGCTTATTACTGCTAATTGAATACTACAAAAATTTTCTGCACACTATGAAACAGTACCCCGAATTAAAATTCTAGGAATAACTTGGCATCCCGATGTGTATACAGGATGTGGAGAAACAACTTTTACAAATTTTATGAGTTCTTAATCATATCAAAACACGAAACAAATTTCTGAAGAAATTTCTGATGAAAGTTAGTTTCGGAATAACATAGCCTCACATCGTATCGTCACAAATGACGTCATATATATATCTCTTCAAATTCATTAAGCAACTGAAGGATTTTTTCAAAACTTCTATGATTAGTAATACTTTTTCTCACAGAGCTTCTCTCTATAGAAAGCAAAAAACAATGGGAATTACCTAGCCCTAGAGGAATACAGTTTTGAATATTGAAAACTGTACTTAAATCATATAACCCAGAATATTTTTACTTGTCGTAATGCATTTTGTATTTACAACTGGAATGTTTTTTTCTAATTTATTTACTCATACATATTGACAATATGAGAATTACTTATTATCTGGGGACATATATTTCATTTCGATAAAGCCGTAATTCTACGAAACCAAGATCGTATTCCAAGTTAAATGAGCTCTACACAAGTATTTTTTCGTATTTCTTCATAAAATATTCCATATTCATAGACGAAAAAGTGTTCACGCTGTACAATTTTTAATGTATTCCAGTTTACGTGCGATAGTCTTACATAAGGAATTATGGGCCTCATACATAACGTCACAGATTCGTCAGCATAAACACTTGCACATACATACGATCTGGCATTCACTGGAATACCATCGTTAACAGTCTTTAGATCTGACAGACTTATCCATTTGCCATTTGGACTCATACATCCAATCTAGTGTTACAAAATGTTGTAAGGTCAGATTTTGAGAACATTCATAACAAGTATTAGAGCACGCAATTTTATAACTGTGCTATGACTCTGGATGGCTCCATGACGAATTTCACTGGACTGAGATTCTTGATTGGAAACTCTCCTGTTTGGATGCAGAATTCCAAGTTTGCTTAGTGGCTTGAAAATTGCGCATATTGTCATTATGCTTCTGACCTTATGATCTACAATCCTACAATTAAGTTCACACTTTAAACATTAAACTTTCATGCATTTTCTAACTTTCTGAGTTTCTCTTCTATTTGAGCCATAAGTTCCACAACTTTGTGTTCTAAAAAACACAAAATCAAGATGGAAAAATGAAATATCTCCTCAAATATAATTTCTTCTCATATTTCTTCTCACTTGCACATTTTCGCCGAGTTTATGAACGTCCATAAGTTCCTGAATATTAAATAACATAATTATAGTAGGCATATAAACATGTATTTTTTTTTACCATCTCGAACATCCTATACACCCCGCCCCCAACATAAGAACAAAATATTTTTGTGTATATTTTACCTATTTCATATAATATAATGTACATTGAAACAAAATTACATTGTTACATTACACTTGCGCTTTGCAAAGTTATCTACGAACTTCATCCTTTTAGTGGAATTCTGAATAAAATATTTTGGATAAATTTCAAAGTGTGTAACGATTGCATAGACTCCTCTCGGTAAACAAGTATTGACGTAATAAATAAATCAACGCACGGAAAACGAGAACACAAAAACGGAACACACCTGCCTCTGCCTGCTTCGCGCAATGCGAATTGAAGTTGTCTTTTATTCAACAGTGAATACCAGCTTCTGCAGAGAACAAATCGCATACTAAGCGACGGACTCTCAAACAAGGGTACAAAGCTTTCTATTTACAGATCTCTTTTCGCAAGTGATATTTTGTATAGTTATTTTCACAGTTTAGAGAAATAACTACAAGAATATTTTGTATGTACATATTAAATTATACGAATTGTAGACGTTATAACTCTGTTTTCTCTCTCTCCGAGACTATGTGGCCTCGAAATTATAGTTAATTAAATACCCGCTAGAGATTCTGGTCAGTAAATATCAACATTATGTTTGAGATTTTACTATTTCCTCTGCTTCTTTAAGTCATCTGGTTAGAAGTATGCTAGCAATACTTGTTACTTGTTATATTTAATTTATTTGATTGGCCTTTATCTGAGCTGCTCCATGAATGGTAACTTAAATTTTTGTAACTTATTCTAACTGCTAATGCACAACTCGATGATGATAATAGAGCACTTAGGTACTTCCTTATACAGAATTTATTAAGCATGTCTCACTACCTGTAACTGATCAAATAGGGAAAACCGTTCCACATACACATGCTAGCAAGAGAAGACTGCTAACTGACCAACGAAAATCGCATTGAAACTTTTATACACTACTCTCCATTAAAAATGCAACGCCAAGCAGGAGACATCACTTAATACAAAATTTGCAGAATATGTTGAACATGGAAAAATAAACAATTGATTAGCACGACAGCTCCGTGACGCATCAAAGACACCGGGCATACCGTCTAGGAACAGCTGTCGGAGACAGCCCAAAGAGCCAAGAAGTAGTAGAAACCTGTTGGTGTGACGTGAGTTTGTGTATATGGTAGAAAGATGCCTCGTCGTCGAATGCGCAGCACTGCCAGCAGGTTTTCACCTTTGATCGCCGAAGAATTATGGCATATCGCGAGTGCGGTTTATCCTTCTGCGGCATTTGTGCCCGTATTGGTCGGACTGCATCCATATAGACTCGATGGCTCCACGGAGGCACTACGCAATAACATGCCGGTGTAACTGGTAAAAAAATACCCCCGTCAAAAGTTACCCCCCGGTACAAAATGCCTAGGCAAATCGTACCCCCTGAAAATGTCGGCACTTTTGATGGGGGGTATTTCTTACCTGACCAAAAAGTAAAGCTAAGGAGGGTATAATTTGCCTAGACAGGATGTGCCCTCTACAAAAAAGCATTGTCATGATAAAAAAGGAGGTAATTATTGCCTGTTAACAGATACATAGTGGGGTATTAAATGCTAGACAGAATGTACCCCCACGGTAAACAGCACCATAGCTAATTAATGGCAGAAGAAAAGCAGTGAATACTTTTCAGGTGTTAAACATATACACAGTGGGATATCATTTGCCTAGGCAAAATGTACTTCCCCGGAACACGATGTTCTCCCAACTGAGGAAGTCCTAACTGAGGAAGTACTATGAAATTTTCTCAACTCAGGAAGTATATCTTTACAGAAGAGTGAGTTCGCAAACTTAGTCCCAACTGAGGAACAGATTGAGCTTGCCTGAGGCAAGTTGCCCAAACTAGTTTCATTATGGAAAATAACGTTTTCTTAACTAAACTAGAGCAGTTTAATGCGATCCAAGGCCCAGTAAATAAATTAATATTTTATAATTTGCTTCATATGTAGATGTAGTTAAGAATACGATTTTTTAAAATTTGGATTTCATCTACCCATCTTACATTTGGACGTCGTCTCGGTCGTTTCTTTTCTCTAGGAATCCACTGCAGTACATTTGTCATCCACCTTCCGTCTGTTCGTCTAGCTATGTGACCGGCCCATCACCATTTCATCTTCTTCGCAGTCTTGATCATTGTTTGGATGCGAATCCATTCATTTGTCTTCCTGTCCCTCCTGGTTATTCCTAGCATGCATCTCTCCATTGCTCTTTGTGTGACTCTCAATCTCTGAGTCGTTTGTGCATTCAATGTCCAAGTTTCGCGGCCGTACATCATCATGGGTAAGACACATTGATTATAAACTTTACGCTTCAGACACATTGATAGTAAGCTTTTGTAAATAAAGTGAAGTCTTCCAAACGAACTCCACGCCATTTTATATCTTCTATTTATTTCATATTCGATCCAATACTGGATGAAGCCTCTCTCCGTTGGGAGGAGATTGGTCTACTGCCCCCACGCTGACCAGACGAGTTGGGAGAGGAGAGCCTGAACTCTCACTGTGATCGTTACTATATTTTATTCATAGCATCTCCGGAGCAATTGCATCACGATGCTGAGTGGGCACCGTTCCAGACCCAAATGCCTTAGAAAAAACTTTGTCAGCGCCGGGAATCGAACTCGGGACCCCTCAATCCGTAGTCAGCAACGCTAATCACTAGAACGACGGGGCGGTATGTGTGTGTGTTTGTGTGTGTGTTAAGAACTAGAATACACCATCGTTTTTTATGTGTACCATGTTTAGACATGCTTTTTCAGTATATTATTAACGTAGTACACAGTAGATTAAAAGGTTTGCGTGGAATATTCTGAATTCTGATTCAGAATTCGCTGATTCCTCGACACATCCATTAAACTTCGTAATAAATTGTAACGAGAAAATTATGAACAAATCCCTGCCAGCAACTCATATTTCTTGGCACCGCGGTGCACCGGTAAGTGTTTTTACTGTATAGGTCTCATTCCTTAAAATTAATGTAGTAGCTTCTCTTCAACCAGCGAAAAAGCCGCTTAATGTTTGAACTATAAAAGTATATATATATTAATTAGGGAACCTTACTTTCTGACTACCTTAGTATGTTGGGACCACTCATAGAGTAATAAGCAATCATGAAGAATTTGGTGCAGAACAGTTTCGAAATCTGTTCTAAACAGTTTCGAAATCTCGAGTGATCGTATGATAGTGAGATGAGAATTTGAAATAAACACTGAATTAGAGAAGAAGGTTATCAGAAAAAAAACATTTTAGATTACAAAAAATATAGGGCAAAGCAGATAGAAATCCGATATAGAACTAATCAACATAATCAGCGCTGGGAAGAGATAGACACCTAAGAAGATATCAATTACAGAAATAATGTACTACACAAATATTGTTAGGAAAGAAATGAATATTTAATGAATCGAGTACAACGCTGAAATGATATTGATTATTAAAATTCACTGTACTAATTCCACAGAGAAAGACTAGATACGAAAAGACAAGAAGACACGTTATACATGACAGACAAGAAAAAATGACTTCTTCTATCAGTTCTTAAAAATAAAGCACGAATTCATACTTTAAAATT
Organism: Lepisma saccharinum; assembly: GCA_022664845.1. Classification (NCBI taxonomy): domain Eukaryota; kingdom Metazoa; phylum Arthropoda; class Insecta; order Zygentoma; family Lepismatidae; genus Lepisma; species Lepisma saccharinum. The sequence goes on along the minus strand of JAGDQP010031079.1, from coordinate 111 downwards.
TCTGATTTTATTCTTATTTACGTTTAACATTTACAAAGAAGACGTTAGTAGCAAAACACAAAAAAAATGTTATATTAAATGTAACTATTATACTTCTTTCTCTCCATCCCT
>JAGDQP010031078.1:6429-22165 GCA_022664845.1 Lepisma saccharinum | reverse complement strand
CAAACAAAGTAACTTGATGGTATCAGCTTGGAAGAAACAAACATTTTGTCTGTGTGCTGGTCTCCGTACATCAGGATTTCTTTAAACAGATGTTTCTCAAAGCGACTAGCGACTGCTACAGACATTCCACGATGATAATATACTGAGATAGATAGGTGTATCTCGTGAACGCAAATGTGAATGAGGTCTGTCTCGAGGCAGAGAAGTTTGTTGAAGACGGTGCATATCAGGAACGAGAAGATAAGTGGGACCATTTAGGGAAAGCGAACAGTTGTTGAATTGTTTCATGTCAAGAAGGGGCAACCTTTTCTTATTCTTTTATGGTTAATTTGTAAGGATGTAACCAATATGTTTTATATATTCCTGGGGTGATTTTGTTCAGGAAATTCAAACAGAGGACTCTGTTCGCAATAACAAGAAGTATTTATGAGACTTTAAATTATTTTTGAGTGTTTGGAAGTATGTTCATGTTGAATTAAATGTATTTAATTTGCTTGTATAGTTGTGATGATTTCAGGAGACATTTCTTTCAGGAAATTGAATTATGTAAGAAATGAAGATGAGCGTGTACAGTCAGTATGAAACTTAAGGGGGTAAAAACTTTAGGTTTTGTAGTTTGAAGAGAGTTATATAACAATATGTTTTACTAATATAACAATTCGTTTGACGTTTTAAACGCTGTTGTCTGTTTTTATTCCATCGTTCGCGATAGGACATGTAAGTGACTGCAGTGCTTCAGCCCTTTTAGTCATTTCATATGTAAGCTGTCCTGACGAGAGTTTTACGCAAAGGCATTTGTATAGTCTCCACTGCAAAATAGGTTAAGATGATTAGCAGTTTACGTATTTTTATAAAGAAGATAAAGAATATATTCGTCGACAGTCAAGCGTTTCAGGTGAATATAATATAGAAACACGTTAAGAAAAATTGTAGCCACAAGTTGTACATTATTATGGATAAAAGTGGTATGGAACAAAAATGCCAATAAGGGTGGTTGAAGGCTTGAATTGGGAGAAGGTAATTCTGCATTTATAACGGCCACATAACATCGAAGTCGAGGTCACGGACTTCAGATCTGAAATCAGTTTCTCTTTGCCTGTTTTTATTGAGGTAGCGTGAAGACCCTGCTAGTTTTAGCATCGTAAGATTAAAAGATAACAAAGAGTCGGGGGACTGTACGTACAAGCTACCACCAGGCTTCAGCAGCGAGCGGATAATCAATGATACGTTGGAGAAATTACCGTGAGTCCTTTCCAACGACACCTCTACCACTTTCCTAGACCTAGTAGTTTCTGAGTTGAAAATATACACCAAGAAATTTCAACAAAAGTTCGTGGAAATTATTTACAAAAAACGTGTGGACTTTTTAATATATTAAAGAAAGAAAATTCAATCAGAAGTTTATCTATGACATTGGAAGTAGATAGGGTGGCTAAACCATTTTCGACTTGAACAGTTCACAAGCACAGGTAGAGAGACAAAAGGTAAATTGAGTTTTTGTAATTGTTTCCAACATATACTATTATCAAAATAGTACTTTATTTCCAGAGTAACCAAAGGTAACCAGTTCAAAAGAAAAAAAATGGGTAAGAAAATTGATCAATCCCAGTTTCCAATTCATGTAACTGAACTTGAAATATAGCTGACTTAGAAGAGCTAACTAACACACAAAAATTCCAGTAATTGCAAGTTACGCAAACATCTTGTTTCTTTCAATCACGTTTAAATGGCAGTCGATTAGAATTTTTTTTTTCACTCATTTAATTCCACCGCTGGAAATGTTGATCTTTTCAGTTACAAGATCTGTAAGCGATTGCGAAACGTATGTGAAGCAATGAAAAGTTTTGTCACATGGCTGAGTATACTGTGTCGCACATAATGGCGCTATTAGAAATTAATTAACGTTTTGAAATGTAAACAGTTATTGGTGGGCGGGTGAAATGACGTCATGTTTCAGCATGTAAAGCACAGTATTTCATTAAACTTGAACAAACTTTAATTGAGGTTGGTTTCAGATGTTTCATATATATCGCATATCCAGCTAATCACCAGTTTGAACGTTTCAATAAATAATACACCTGTTTCATTGGCTACAGAATAATAGTCATGGAATTTCAAATACATCTTGTATGTGCTTGTTTTTCTTTTTCCTCCTCGCTTTTTTCCTTGTTCATCTAAAGATTTTTATTATAATAATTGGCTGTAGGGGCGTAACTGATCAAAGTTTGTTAGAGGAAGAAAATATTATTTTTATTTTCGGGGAAAGAAGGAATGAGGAACTTATCTTCCAAGAGTCTTATTTCAGATACCATCCCGAGATTCGCCTTGTAAACTATAATATAACGTTGAAATCTCAGTCAGGTTGAAACTGAAATCTGTGTGTCTCCCTAGTGTTGGCTTTAACTACGGAGACCACGGAGACTATATATTATTTATTATCAAAGTACTATTAACTCCTTACTAGAAGTACTAGTAATATTTACTCTGCGGTTTGCTGGCGGTTAAATACGTTCCTTTAATTCCTTGTACTTAAAAAGTTACAAGACAAGCAGTGCCATCTGTAGTTTAATTCTTTTTTTGGTATATACAGTACACTCGCGATTATCCGAGTCCCGGTCAACCGAGCCTCCGTGTTAACCGAATCAGTTATCGGATGATAAAAAATAAAAATAAAGCTCTTAATAGCGGGACAATTACAGCGAGAAGCGATGTTTTATTTGTTTGACGAGCCGTCACTTTGCGCGAATATGAAGATGACCATTTCTTGGAATTATTAGCCCACCCGTCTCCTACATATAGTTCGGAAATCTTCATGTTTCTAGTTGCTTACAGGTCTGTAATTTTGTTTATTTATTTATTTTTTCTTACAATAAACCAATTTTGTACATTTTCACATGTTTTTTTACGGCAATTGCACTTAACCTCCGTATTATCCGAGTTTTCCCTTATCCTAGGTGGTCTTGGTCCCAATTACCTCGCATAATCGCGAGCCTACTGTACTTGTACGGATGGACCGTAATATGTGAGACGGTGGAATAATAAGGATCTTGGAAGTTTATGAATGATGTCATTGGGTAGACAGTGATTCCAACTTAGTATAAAATTTTATGTATTTTAATCGCCCTTCTTCGGTTTACTAGAACTCCTAGTGGTGATGAACACCCTATTTGAAGCATATATTGTAGTGTTGCAAACTCTCAGTGATATACGAAGATAATAAACGTTTTGAAGTTCCGTGTCTGGCATTAACCCACGTTTGTAACACTGTATTTTGGGCTTCAGGTATGACCTTCACCATCAATAGAAAATACTCAATAAGGTACGTAGAGCCATTTGGGAAAATAATACTTTATACCTGGATGGCAACACTGTCAGCTCACTAACATCACATAATATTCGTCCTATTGGTAAAAGTCTAGTTGCTTTAATATTGTGTATCGTTTATCGTGTATGCAGAAATAACAATCATTGTAAGAAGTTAATTTTGGGATCGGATGTGGACTCTCTCTATCTGTAATACGAACCGATGTTCGTCAATGGCTTGTACGACCTTTCTTTGTTTCTTCCATTTCAGTTTTTCGTGTGCCTAGTGGACCCCGCATGTTTCGTTTTACTCTGTATATAGAAGAAATGACACAGAGAAATCTCTGCGGTTTTCCGTGCACAGATATTCTGTCGGTTTTCCACACTATTCAGCTACACAGGGGGCTCTTTCTCCCCATTTCTCTTATAGCTGAAAAGCAAGAGAACTCATTTTTATGTGGGTTCCTCTCCCCACCTCTTAGCGCTTATTTATCCCGTTACCATCCTTCTTTTCTCTAGGAGAGAGAAAGAGGAAAAAAAGGACAAACTCATTTACGTCATTCTTGACCAACTCAAATGCCTCTTCCTTCTTCTCAGCAAGAGACCATTTCCACCTGCCATGTATCTTGTACCCATGGAGGCTCGTGTTCCTCTTGATGATCTAGTGAGAGTGTGCCCGCCTTCTTTTCCTCTCTGTATGTAACATACGAGTAAAAAAGAGAGTTGGTGGAGAATGTGTCTGTGTGGCCAGGACTATCACCTTCAAAAGAGGCTCATAAAAACAGAGGAAAAAGAGGTTGTTCACTCTCAAGGAGGAACAGGGCTAAGAGTACACTCTACGTCTGTTGAAAGTCTTGAACAGAAACTGAGGAAAAAAATATTATACTTCAACCACATTCACACAACATCGCTCTTTACAAAAAGAAAAGTCGTAAAAATAGAATATAAAAAGAATCCAAATGAAAATCTGGAAAAGAAAGAGTCAGCATGGATTTACGCGCTTTGAAAAAAAAATATTTGAGAAATATTTTGGAGCTGGTTCCGAAGTGCAAATACGTTTTTGAAGTTGGTTCCTAATGACAAATAATATTTTGGAGTTGATTCCTTGTTACAAGTAAGATTTTGAGGTTGATTCTTTATTACAAATAATAGTTTGGAGTTGTTTCCTTATTACAAATAATATTTTTGAGTTGGTTCGTTATTACAAGTAATATTTTGGAGTTGGTTCAATTGAATCTTAATTTCCGGGCGGAAGAAATTGACTCTAAATTTCGTTATGGAAGATAATTTCATATTTTATTTGAAAATGAAAAGGTTATCTGACTCAGTTAACCTGATGGAGAGATATTTCGGAACTTAATTAAATTCATACAAGCCAAGTTGGATAATGTTTGTATTAATAGAAACCCTTCTTTAATGGATTGCCTTTCAAGATATTTCCTAACATATTTACTGGTGACATACCTCTGTCCCATTCACATATGAGACAAAGGTAGGATTTTCCTAGCTACCTAAATTGAACAAAATAAGTTAGGATTGGTCGGGTGAGGAGAGAGAGAGAGATTGACCTCAAGACCTGAAAGCCAAGGGGAGTAGCTGACAGAGGAAATCCTCGTTAATTTTTGTTCATTTGGTATGACTTCAAAGGAGATCTCTGTAGGAACCGGTTTCATTCTAAGCTAGCCATTTCGAGCTTTCCCTGGTTATTTGTATTATCGTGGTGTGTGCGTGTATGTATGCGAGTATATAGCGTATGTGTGTGTGTGGTGGTGGTGGTGGGGGGGAAGCAGTTAATTTCCAAGTGTGTTTGTGTGTGAGTACATGGCGTTAAACCTGGTGAGTTCCGCTATGAGGTAGTCCTTGTATAGTCACTTAGCTTCCGTTGTGTAGTATTTCTTTCATTACTTTTTGTACTGTGTGCCCAGTACGTATCCTGTGTGTTAAAGAGGGAGAGGGAGGAGAGAAGAAGAAGAGGAAGCATGAGAGAGAGATTAGCACAAAAGGAATAAGAGATCAGAGGATTGCTTTGTAGTTGTTGAAATAGAATTCGAGGGCGTTGAACCATTGCTTTAGCTCTTAAGGGTCATACGTGCAACGAAAAATAAAACTATGTTTGGTGGTGGTTTGAGTGAAACCTGGCCCTCTTCGGTGGTGCTACGGTGGCTCGGTGGAGTGGAGACTGGTGGCTTTGGCTCTTGTTTGCTTCAACACTTCCCATCTTGTGCAAAAGACAGTTATTAGTTAGATCATGGATCATACAAATCCCTTCAACATTTCATGTAAAAAAAAAAAAAAGCAAACTTTGAACTCTGTCAAGGTCCAAAATTTTAAAAGGATTTTTTGTTTAACACACGATTTCACACAAATGTAATATATTACGCGGAGTACGTGCGTGGTATTTCTTCATAAAATCTGTGTTAGCTGAATGAAATTGAATGTAATCTTTTTCTCCCCTTGTAAATGTTCCATGTGCTTCTTTGCTAAAAAATATGATGTTGCTCACAGTCCTTTTTGTCCGACAGATTGCAGGTTGTTGAATTTTCTAATCTTTTGATTATTCACGAACTCGCAAAGGTAGGGAATAATTTTACGAACCTGCAATAAATAGTACTGGTGGTGGTGAGATGGAATTCACGGACCTTCAAGGCAGAATTTTAAAGGAAATAAAAAAAAATAGTTTAGGATATATATTTTTCTTGTGTTTTTTAGTATTATTTATATGTCACCTATATCGTCCACATTACCGAGGTTGGAGACACTTGAGAATCGGAGGTGGGGGGTTCCTGTATGAAGAGAAAATATTAATAGAAATCCTTTTGATATGCAAATCATCCCCTTCCCGCCTACCCTCTCATCCCATCTCTGTTTTGTATTTCGAAGCTGGTGGAAATTCTATAATTAATTAAATTTCGGTTCTTTCCACTTACAATTTAAAAAAACAATACTGCACCTTTTTTATTATTTGATCAAGTACTTTTTTAAAATTATTTTTGTTCCGGTTTCAGTTGTTGATGTTGTTTTGTTTGTTTGATGAAATGTATTGTTTGCAATTAATGCTAAATTAGTTCAGTATTTCGGGTGACTGCATAGTTTTAATTTCGTTTTAGGTTTTTTTCTTTCTATTCGAAATCATTTATCAAATCAGAAAAAGTAGAGGAAAATATCCAAATTTCGCCTTTTTTTTTATGCTCGTAAAATCTATTGTAATGTGCATGGCAAGTAATGAGGATCCACTAATTTCTACAAACATGAAAATAAAACCACGCTGTGTCTCGACAGTAATTTCGTTCATAGAACATGACAATTTATTTTCCAGAACAAGATAAAACGATTAATAATAATAATAATAATAAAATGATCAATCGATTCGTGAACAAAATTCACATTACACGAGTATTTAAAGATTTTCTGCAAATCTACATCTTAACCTGGTAATTTTGGAACCTGGATTTCTATTTTAGTAATAACGACTTTCTAGATTTAAGCCTTATAACTTATTTTTTGCCTAATTTATATACCTTTGTAGGATCATTTTGATACAAAATTGATTTTTTTTTTAAAGAGAAATTGGTACCAAGTTTCACCCACTGTCACATAAAAAGTTACAAGAAATGAAACATATTTAAGAATCATGAGAAATTTGCTTGCAACCTAAATTACCTACAATTATTTATAAAAGCAAGAATGTCATTTTTCTAAACTAAATAACTAAATTTAAATATAAACTTATGATTCGTTGTAAGTTCAAAACACTTGAAGTGGAAGAAATGTAGATTTTATCTTAAAATCGCACACCAGTTATTGCAGCCATATGTCGCAGGTGAAAAATGGATCACTTCCTTCTTTACCAACACAGTTATCGTGGAACCAAATGTGACATCTTTTACATGCAACCAACTTTTCATCCTTGTTGTCTTGGAAGTGAAGTCTTTCAGTAATGGAATACTCTGTATCGTAATACCTGATAGTTTCTGCACTTATCACTAACAAAGCATGCTTAACGTTACCTTTATTAAACTTACAGTTTACTAAAGCTTTGCATCAACGTGGAAATCACTACAAACCTTCCATAAGTAAAAAAATACAAGCGCCCAAGAGAAACACAATACATTGTACACTTTTAAAAATAATGCGTAGCTAAATCGGCCGAAACAAGCATTTGTATCAAAATATCACATCGCCTGCAAAAGTGTATGCAAGATCAAAATTTGAGTTCACTTAAACTTTAGTTCAGCGGAAAAGTAGCATTGGGAGCTTTAATTCTTCCAGACTCCGTCCCTCAATGGCGTATCACCCCCCGCCCCGAGAAGACCTATCAAACTTTAAAAACTTTAGTTTTTTACTAAAGACAAAAACATTTAAAAGATATACGTACTTACACCCCCACAATTTTGACCTTACCTCTTCAAGAAAACTCTGCCGGACTTCCTGGTTGGAAACCATACAAAGGCACTGATGTGAAGAATTTGTGGCCAAGTCTCTTTGAACTCGGTGTCCCCTCGTTAATGTGTATGTGTTATATCATGTAAATAGTTGCGGGGTTTACTTCATGTGACGTCACATTTTGCGACGTGTTGAGATGGGCGCAGTAGAGCTGAACCGTATGAGTTATTTGGAGATTATGCAGTAGAGAAAGTATTTCTTCCGTAGGTTGCTATAACAACTTAACCTAGTAAGGGAAGTACACCGCGAGACTTGAAACCTCTTTTATTTAGTAGTAGTTTCGTACAGCTACAATAGATGACACTAATATCAAAATTATATATGCTTATAAGGGGGAAATCCATGCAGCCGAACTGAACCTTAAGATGGAACTATGATTTGATACATAGGCGACTTAATTAAGTATCTTAGTCTCAATGGGAATTCGAGTAACGAAATAAATGAATGATCTGAGTAAATTCAAATAACCCCTTTGTTCTGTGAAATGTAGATTTCTAAAAGTTTCAGCCTTTTTTTTTTACCTTTTTATTTTAATATTATATCAGACTGTGAAGAGAAAAATTAAGGATGACGTAACTAATTGCTCAAGATATGATCTTCATGTTAGAGAGCGATCTGCGCGAAGAAGAGTAGAATAAGATTTGGGAAAAGGGAAAGATATTAGAAATTATTTCTAAAAGTCTTAAGGAAGAAAGGAAAGCCCATTGGGAAAGAAAAAGAGGGTTAGTTGCAACAAAGCAGTAAAGGAGCAAATGTTCTGATCATAAATCGTCTCGAAATTTCAATTAGCACTTGGAGCAATTTCTCTTGTCGGTCGTCGTGTTACATTAATTAATAAAAGGGGGAGTGAGTGTAATGTCTTACCACAGAAGGAGGTGGTGCTGGTGGTAGGAGGCAAGTATAGAGGGTAAGTGGTGACTTTTCAGGAGAGGGGAATGAAATAAAGAGGAATAAAGTCTAGGAGATAGAAAGGGGTTAGGAAATAAGAGGGCAGGCTTCCTTCTTCTGCTTCACCCTCCCAAAAGTAATCTTCTTGCAGAGTTTGAAGATTTTTACCTTCTTTAGTTTAAAACTGATTTTGACGTTTTCTTTTTAGTATAATAGCAATTACCAGAGTTGCGCACTTTAATTATACATCTCATTTTCTAGCTGCATTCCCTCTCTGTAGCGGGAAATGTACATAATGTGAAGTGTCTGACTTAATGACACGGTTTCGTATCTGTATTATAATTTATGTCATGTTTAAGTTCATATCTTGCATAATTACTGCGGGGCATGTACTCTTCACTGACGTCTCAACCTGTTTGCTTTCTAAGTTAAAAGAGTACCTGAACGAAGCCCCTTCACATGCTGTTCATTTTTTAAATTCTTTTCTTTAGTTCACAATGGTTCGTGGTGTCCTCAAATCTTGCAACGTTAATTTGACTCATTTCCTGACGTCATGCTATGATGAAATTTTGCACAGCGACGTAAGTCGAGTGACAATACAATATTCCATTGTTACTTTCATATGTTTATATAGATAGATATAGATATATTAGAAGCATATTTTAATTTTTTTTTTAAATATGGACTTCTTTATCCTAAAATAAATCAACTAGCCTCAACGATGTTGTGTTTGACTGGTTGCAGAACACTTTAGGATGTGCGTTACAAAACATTAGCTTGAGATAAAGTATCCGAACACCGAAATAATTTTTTAAAAAAATTTAAAGGCATATTTTTCTTAAACAATAATAATGTTGTTTATGCATGATTAAAAAGAAAAGTGTGGGGCGCGCCAATTCAAGAATTTATAGTGACTGTATATGAGAGCAACCCATGCTTTTCTTTTTAGTCATGCATAAACAACATTATTTTTCACTTTTTAGTACAAATTGTTTAAGAAAAGTATATCTTTGAAAGGCATTTTTTTCTCTGTCTCTCTCTCTCTCTAGCGGAGAAAAGTTTTCTTTAATATATTGAGAAAAGTCCGTTGCGTATATGGTTAAAAGTACTACTGTATACAGTAAATATGCATGGCCAGATAATTGATATATAGAAATGACTAGTGACGAAGAGGCTCAAGAGGTGGCAGAAACATGGCATTTACTGTTTCCAGATTTAGTACAAGTTTACATATTGATATTTTCTTTTCATTTATTAGTAAATTCAATGTTTTCGTTTCTTTTGTAAAGAACGTTATTATTTTATGCACAAAAAGTATTTATTTGTACATTTTGAGAAGTTCTTTTCGTTTGTGTTTTCAGTAAATTGTAATTCTGTTTTAACTGTTCGTACAGGAAATTTTCTATGAAATTTCAGTAATTGGTATGGCTGTTAACTGTATGTATTTGTATTGTTATTGTCTTTAGGAAATTTAAGTAAGTGGGGCGGCGTTCATGTCGTTCTGACGGTAAAGTAAATTACGAACGGTTCTTATGCATTAATTTGAGCAGGACTACATTGCCCAGAACTTTCTGTTTTACATAATATATCCTGGTAAATTCTATCTCCATCATTTTCCCCTGGAAGTCTTAAACATGCAGTGTGAATTATCCGCAGCACAGTGGATACCATCGAAACGAGTCGGTTTGTAGTTCCCCTCACCTGCTAACCTTTCTAAACATCTGAGAGGTTACCAAAACTCCATAATGATAAAGTTAAAAAAAGGTTCAAATAATGATCGTGGGTGGGCGTGGGTATTAGAAGTTGATTTAGGAATATTTCAGGCCAGAAAGAAGAATAAGGCGTACAGTGTTTCGCCGGTGTTTCTGAAGACAAAAGAACAACCAACGAACTAGTTGGTTGGGATCACTCAATCTGAACTTAAAATATTATCGTGCTTGTACTTATGTCCTGCATTTTCTGGGTGTTCTCAGCAAGTGAAATTCAATATCAAATATTTTTCGCCAAGTGACGTGGCTTGCTTTTAAGTCCATTTTCTTCCGTTTTCAACCTCTTTCTTTTCTCTTCTTTTTACACCATCATTTCTTACTTCTCTCGCGCGCGTCTGCAGTGGGCTTTTAAAGGAAGAAGACAGGATACTTAATTGAAAACGACCATCACTAAAGTCACAGTGTTACACAAGGCCTGAGCTATGAGGGTGAAGGATAGAGTTGAAAACTGGAAGAAAGTGGCTAAGAAACTGTGTAGTGAGAGAAAGTGAAGAAAATTTACTTCCAAAGAGGAAAAAAAGAAAGTCTCATATTTTCCAAGCTGACGTTGCTCAAACCTGAGAATATTCTATACACTGAAAGAAGAAAAGGAAGAAGTTAACATCGATGTACTTCTAAAACTGTTCTGAATGTGGAGGTGAACTTCGGGAAAACTCTTTACAAGGAAAAGATTTTGCCTTTTCAGGGACTTTGTGTTGGACTGCAGACGGGAAGGAAAACAGATTTTTCGTTCCTCTGTGTAATGGAGTTTCTGAACAATTTTCATTTTTCTTTACAACTTTACTAAAAATCAAACATTTTTATGCAAAGAGGAAAATGTGAATATGATAAATTTCGAAGTACCGGGAAAACTTTACGACACAACCAGTATTAGGTGTTCAAAAGTTCACTTTTTTTTATTTTTCGTGTTAAAAATAAGTGCACTATCCTTACATTTCGTTTGGGATGGGATCGAAATTTGACCTGCGTACAATATACGAGGCATACCAAAACATTGAAACTAATTTTATTCTAGTATTGTATACAGGGTGATTTGAAAGTAATGTTCCTAATTAAGTTGAGAGGTTAATTCTCACACAGAAACAAAAAAAAAAATAGTTCCTTTGAAGAACTTAGAGATGCATAGTTTCTTAGGTAGAGGCAGCGTCACAAATGACGTCATAACTGTGCAAATAATGACGTACAATAGCTTAGCAATTCACAATGGAAGTAGTACCCAATTCATACATTTCAACAAGGTTTCTGATTGAGGGAATTACACATACAGGAGTCTTTCGCACAAAAGAATTTCGCTGGAAAGGAATTCACATTGCGCATTAGATATGCGTAGAAATCTCCTGTAAGCCATAATCTTCAATCATAAACTTTACTGAACTAGGATTCGATACTACTTCGATAGTAAGTTGTCTAAACTGATACGTCTTATGTTGTCCAGATATGACGTCATTTGTGACGCTACTGCGATAACTTAAAGACTGAAATTGCGGATATTTTTATTTTTTTTCAAAGGAGTTATTTTCTTGTGTCGGCATGAGAAATTCGTCTCTTAATTTATGGTTATAACTTTTTGAAATATCCTGTATAGTTTGATCGCTCCTTTGTAAACATGCTTTTTCTTAGTACTTCTACTAGTGACGAAGAGAACGATAATTATGGTAGTGGTGTTACTCGTTCTATTATAACTAGCGACATCTTATTATAGAAGTTGGAAACTTGAGCATAGAGATGGCGAAAGGAAGAGGGAATTTGGTACTAGAGATAATTTTCGATGGTAAATCCCTTTATAATGTGAAACCTACACGTTCTCTCTCTCCCTCTCTCTCTCTCTCTCTCTCTTTCTCTCTCTCTGGTGGAGTATGTGCTTTTATAGTGACAATCTTTTACCATAAAACGAAGTCTTTGCTGCTTCCTTGCGCGGCTGTTTTTAGAAGATCGCGCTGCATGAGGTAATAATGTTACATATTATAACTTTCCATTCCAGGATGTTGAAAGGGAAGGTTCTTTTGCAGCCAACCGACACATACACACACACACACACACACACACACACATATATATATATATATATATATATATATATATATATATATATTCACATGGCTTGTTAGAAGTATTTGATCACTGAGAACAGCGGGAGTGTACAAGAGAAGCTTTCAAGTTTTTTTTTTTTTTCCATAACAGCTTCGTATATATGTGTGTGCTAGTGTAGATGATGAAACTCCCCTAAAGTTTACTAGTTAGCTGACTTTGCGCAAAAAGAGTTTTTTTTTCTTTTTTGACGTTTAAGGAATTTCAGTGCGACTGCCATTGCATAAGCTAATGAAGTGGTAGGTAGTTGGTAAAAGGGTAGTTTGTTAACAACTAAACTTGTCGTCACGTGAACATAGCTGAATATGTGTAGATATACACGGTGGTTTCAAAAATAGTGTCATCATTTTTCGAGATACAGGGTTTCCAACTTAGAGCCCAAAATCTACTTCTTTCAATAGTAAATAACATTTTAAAAAAAATTCACGATAAGTAAAAAAAAACGATTCATTGAAGTAAAAAAAAACGTAATTTTGGAGAGTTAATTTATATCAATACGGTGGATATGAGGAGTTGAAATGTAATGTTGTTGAATTGTCAGTGTTGCCAACTTCTATAAAGATTATTTCCAAATGACACTTCAGCGGAGTATTAGATGTTTGGTAACCCTTAATGATAATAAACTTCATATATGTAAAACACAAATACGCAGTCTTGCAAACTATGAATATTATTAGCAGATTAAAGATGAAATATATCGATGGATCGTTTCTGATTGATCGCTTCTGATTGATCGCGAAATATTAATTTTATTTACAATTGAGCTCCAAATTGCAGTACCTGTATTTCGAAATTGAATTAAAAATGTCGCGGGTTCGATTCTCTATGGAGACACGGAAGTAATAGTAATACGGAATTGCTTTAAGCTATACGTCCCGTCCTGATCGCGTAGAAAGCAATGAAAAACCAATATCGATTGACCTTCCACAGGAACCTTTGGGTTATAAATCTGCCTCCAAACATATGATGCCCTACAGAAAGATATCCTACACTGGATACAACAGGAGGTCACTTTGTTCTATGGGCAGCAGTGTGGGGACGCTCAGGGGAGGAATACTTTGAAATACTGACATAGTTCGGTGTTTATGCTTCTTTCCATTTCTGACTTAGAATTAAATGTCTCGGTCAACTTGAACAATCCTATGGTTTGTAAAGAAGAAGAGTGAAGAATTCTTTGAGGCTAGACCCTTTGCATAGTTTTATGCACCATTTGGGTACTTCGTTTCCACATAAGAAAGAGGTCACCCGGGTTTAGTTGCGGAATAAGCAAGTGTTGCTCTAAAAGCAATCTGTTCCCAAATCTTGAACAGTGAAAAGAATAGGACGTGGAAGATAAATTATTTGTCAACATAAATACACTACAGTTGTTTGGTGGGTGGGGAAGAAAGGCAGAAAGAAAGAGATAGAGAGGGAGTTTGTTTTATTCTGCTCCATTGTCTACAAATCTTGGAAAGTGTGCTTCGTCTTCCTTGAAGACACACTAACACATATATACACCCTCTCGCTTTTCTCTCGACTAACTTGTGAAACAGAGAGGAGACATCCTTTGGCGACCAACAGCTTGTTTCGTTACAGCAAGCATTCTATCTTCTTTTTCTCTGGTGTGTGTGTGTTTGTATTATCATCATCGTAAAAACTTTGTCCCTGATAAGAAATGCCAGATGAAACCAAGGAGAAAATTACATTGTTTCTTTCTCTATAGAAAAGGGGGAGGGAAACGTTGTGCACAAGAAGAAGAGGGAGCACGGTACAGTGCATGCGATGGAGACAGCAAAATAAAAATATAAAGAAGAATAGCGCGAGGGTGAACAACGCCTCTGCTGCCCCTCTCTGTGAAAGTCGAGAAAACAAACAACACCAGGCTGTTGTACTAAGAACTTAAAAATGTGTGGCTGTAAAGGGAGGGAGGTGTTTAGTTGTAAAATATGTTAAACAAAGAAGCGTAGAGTAATTTATGGCTTCATTTGTTTGTGTTTCGCTATTAACGTGTTGTTGAATAATATATATTTTGCACACTTCTTTTGTGAGTGTGTTGGAGTTTGTTTTAACCATCGTCATGCGGAAGTTGTTCCGAGATACATAATATTTGATCCTTAATATTGTATAAGTACAGTATTTTGAAAATGTCTTGTGACTATATAGGGCAGAATTTAGGTAATATAGAGGAACTTTGGGTATTATGGAATAGCAATTTCATTACGTCATTATTGGCGTATTATATTTCGGAGGAAATGAATTGGTAACGCATACATAACGTGGATATTTAAGATTCTATACTTATAATGATAATTGATAAACAATTATGATTATGGAAATTGTATGACTTATAAAATGTAAATTTGGAAAGTAATATGGAATAGTCGGGTATTATGAGATACTTAACTTTTGTGAGGTAAAGTAAAAAATTTAATTGCGTAAGAATACAAAGGAAAAAAGGTGTGGTTGCAGAACTATCGAAATACATTATTTGCAAAAGTCGCAAACGTACTATATTATTTTCTACACCTGCACAATCTTGGTGCGCCCACAGTGAACAAGATAAGCACTGTATCTACAGTTCTCCTCTGGAATCGTCAGAAAATTTGCCCTGACAAGACAAAAACTTGGTGTCATTGTCATCTAGAATCGTCTCAGGCAGGAATGGAAGTTCTAATGTCGTAGAAGTATTTGAATGAAACAACCCATCTTCACTGCTGGTATTACGGACTACAACTTCTCCATATTTCGCGATACGCCATCATGAAAATGAAATAGCTGCTATTACGGTAAATGGAATCAGAAAGGTTTTCACAAATCTAGTAATAGCATGTACACTTACAACTGCACAACCACAGAGTGGATTTCAGTGTTTTCCTAAAGTCATACAGACATTACAAAACGTACCTGCGAAATTCCTGATGACTGCAAATTGCGATTCTTGCGTGTAGTAACCCTTCACATGTATCTATCGATCTCCAGCTGAACACGGGGAATTATGGGAATGTGTAGAAGTAGTTCTTCTCCTTACCAGTAGGTAAGAGTGCATCGCAAACGAGAAAAACGACTATTCCATAATACCCGAAGTTCCTCTATGTATCCAACAGAAAGTCGCAAAATAATTTTTATACAAAATAGTGAGGCATTAGTATTTCTTTTAATTGATTTTCATATTTAGTAATGTCATTTATATTAATTTGTGGTATTGCTGGTAATTTTTCGCCTATGGCGAATCTATAACCTATCAACCATTACAAATTTCAACCACT
>JAGDQP010031077.1:0-18438 GCA_022664845.1 Lepisma saccharinum | reverse complement strand
GTTCGGAACAATTTACGCATTCGGATCTAGAACACTGGCTTGCTTGGGTGGACTGACAATATCAAGCTTAGGAGGGAGCCGTTTCTTTATGTTCTGATATGAAGTAACCTAACCTCCACCCATTATTTTCACTCTTGAATTGATATAGTTTTGCAAAGTTTACTTTTTGTAATAAATTCTTATTAATTTATTTTGAAATTTAATATTCTATGTATGCACCCCTTCAGGGTTTTTTTAAGTGGAATGTTACCTTTCCAAGGGTCTGATTTTGAAACAAATGGTCTAGCTAAACTCCAGTACAGTATTTTGAAACAATCGTGTTTCTAACCTCCGTCCCAACTGTTTTATTATTTGTTGCTAGATTTCATCTTGCCACAATAAAGCTTCTCACATTGAATGAATTAACCCAACAATTTGTCCATAGCCTTAAAAAATAATGCTTAAATGTTGTTAATGCATTCCCACTCCTTTGTGGTCTTCGCACGAGCTGGGTGCAGGTAGGGTTGCCACATTTCAAATTCAATATGGACAAACAAGATTACACATAGTGGTGTCGTTAATGAAAAAAGGAAGAAAAAAAACCCTACGGGATAGAATTTTTTACATGACTAATAAATACTTTACAGATTTATTGTTACTTAGAATCATTGTGAACCATTAAATTTAAAATTAGCCACATGATTTTTAACTTGCAAAACGTAAACCATAAAACTCTATGGATGAGCATTATATAATTTTTCATAAGGGGTCCATAATCTTGGTCTTCAACCAAAGTAGGAAGCAAGTTTCCACCATCTTAAAGTAGACAAGTAGGAAATGATCAAATACAAGTTACATAAAATTATTACAACAGTAATGCTCTGAATGTGGATTTAGAACTTTGAAAGAACTTCTCAATGAAAACATGGTCGAGCGATTGCAAAGACGTTTTTAGACCATGGTTTTGAATAACAAGAAATCATACTGATGGGGTAGAAAATTGTTCTGAATATCTTTCTTCCATCATGGTTATGATGTCAAAATATGTGCAAATGCAAATTTTGGCAACTCTAGTGGATTTACTTTGGAAGATGTCGATGATATAATAGTCAGATTCATGTTCTTTAAGAGTGAAGAAAAAGTGTGGAAATACCCTTATATTTGTAAAATGCTGAAAGAAATGGATATCAATTACATAATAATGGGTACGCCGTGGAAAACACTATATTCTGGAGGGTATGTTCTTCACGGTCGCCATATTGAATCACGATTTGTTATCTTAAATAGGAATGGAGTCATGTTGTATGTCATTCTGGGCTAGAATTTTAAGGGAAACGCGTTTTTGAAGTCAGTTTTACGGTATATGTACTATTGTGAGAGATAATGGTTTGTGACATTAGTATAGGCTCATGAAGGAATAGCCTGACAACATACATTTCGGTTTCAAATAATGAAGGGACTGGAACCTAAAAATTTACAAATTGTTAGTGATTATATTACCATGTCGATATGCATTTGTATGCATCTGCTTTACATTTTCTTTATTATTTTAAAACAAAATGGTGTTTTCAGTATATTGCTTCATGAACCTATACTGATGTGATACGTCATTATCTCTCGCCAATAGCTCATATACGGAAAACCGATTTCAGAAACGTGTTTCCTATAAAATTCTAGCCCATAATGACATATAACATGACCCCCTTCCCATTTAAGAAAACCAATCCAAGTGCGCTCGAGTCACCAAAATTTGCATTTGGACATTCTAACCATGATGGAAGAAAGAAATGTATAACTTTTTTCTGCCCCATTAGTATGTTTGCTTGTAAGCTGGTGCTTTTGAAAAGTGATGTTTAAACCTAAGCCTAAGGTGAGCTTTTCATGCAATCGTGTGTTGCTTGCTTTACTTGTGATTTGGGTGACTAGCCAATTGAAACACGGTTTAAGTAAGTTTTCTACGTGTAACAATATTTTCCATTGGATACTCATAGAAATCGCAATCTAACAACGTGGGGCGCGTCTGCAAGGAAAGCTAGCCTGACTCGGACGTAGGTTAACTTTTCATGCAAGCGTGCGTTGCTTGCGATTTGGGTGAGCAGCCAATTGGAACACGTGTTTAAGTGCGTGGTCTGCATGTAGCACGAGTTTCTAGTGGCTACTCAGAAATCGCAAGAAAAGCTGGCCTAAGACTAAACTCGGTCTTTGCAATCGGCCTGTAGTCCAAAAGTTAGAAGAAGAAAATATATAATTATATTAACAGCGTTTTGCTACACATAGAGCCAGTTGCGCAAAGTATTTAATCGACGGGTTAACTTGAACCGCGAATTAATCTACCTGTCAAGCTTGAAATACCCATCATTTGAACTACTTTTACGCCACCTGATGTCGTCCAGTTGAACTAGAAATAAAAGAAACTAGTATTCAAGGATTGTTTCTGCTTTCGATTTAAGAAAAACAAATAAAGTACGGAGTTGGCGGTCGGTATCTGATATTTCACTTTATTTGCCCGCGAGAGATTAGAAGCACGACAGCATGTTAATAAGATTATTGCACATGGCTTATTAACATTAGTTTATTCCTAGTTCGACTGGACTAACGCCAGGTGGCACAAAAATAGATTTGGATTCGCCATCTATAGTTATTTTGCCTATGACTTGTAGATTTACTTGTGGATCATGTTAACTCAGGGTTAAAGTGTTTTGTGCAAGCGATAGAGTAGCTTTTGTAGGATTTAACTCAGTTTCACTAAACGATTCCCTATATAGTGTATTGACTCCGTGTCCCCGGAAGGGTGATTGCCTACAACGTCAGGAACATTTAGGAATATCATTCCTCAGATCGTGGCGCGTGTAGGCTATAACTGCGTGTATGGCTTATGCATGTATTTTTTTAAAATGGAATGTCATTGTATGTCTTGTGAATTTGCCGCTTTCTCATTTTACAGTGTGGTAATCTAAGGTTGGCAGGACTCTTTCTGTGGTCGTTTGTGGGTTCAAGTCGGTGAGGGTCATGACTCATGGGACGTAGTTGTCATCAGCCAGCTCTATCAAGATTTGTAAGTTCCGCCCTAAGAAGCGTACCAGCTAGTTTGGTAAATCTGTGGGCCGAGGTCAGTTTAGCCCACGGGCTAAGTGAGTTAGGGCCAGTTGTACAAACGACCGCGAAACTTCTAGTTAGCGCTAAGTTGAGGCCAAGTCTGATTTTGGCCAATGAGAGTTGGCCTCAACTTAACGCTGACTAGAAGTTTAGCGGTCGATTGTAGAACTGACCCTTAGAGTACATTTGTACAGGTGATGTTAGGTTAGTGTTTTCGTGCTTATCCTAAACTGGTTTTGTTCCACCAAGAATAGTAGTAAGATATGGAATCTATTCTCATACCACTTCAGAAAGATCAATAACACCCTCCCGGAGAAGGACAATGATCATTGAAAAATTCCGTAATTCTAGAAGAATTCCTTCGCTCTTAAATCTTTACCTAAAAGTCCATTTATGTTGATTTTTTTGGTGGGTGGGGGACTTTTTATCACTTTCAGACTAGATGAGGAATTACCAATCTCTTCTTTAAATCAGTCGTGCTGACGGATAATTGTGACTTGAAACACACAGAATTTTGAAGTTTTATGGGGCCTGTGATTGACTCTTATTTTTCTCTTTTACAAATTCCACAATACGTTTTTAAGAACCAGATATAATCCTCAAGCTTTATCGCCCACAGCAGTTTTGCAAATAAGCAATTTTGCCGTCGGACTCAATAATAAATCTACTAGTTTTCAGCTACTTTATCGCTCAAGCTGGAAAAGGATGGTGGACCACGCTAACCATTCGACCAGTCAACCGTTGGTCCGGGTAAGAGTATTGATTAAGTTCTCCTATTTTGGGGATTGTTGAGAGAAGCACGAGTCAGGATGACCGAGGGCCAGAATTGAACCAACGCTCCATGAAATCCAGTGCTGATCCTGAGCCAGCAAGTGACCTGCGCTGCTAAACCACGGGAGACAGCGTTTTCCCATTTAAAAAAGGGTTCGTTAGTACTGAAATATCTTGCATCGTCTCTGCAGCCTTGGGAGTTTATCCCCCTCTGTTGTAAGCTCCTTATACATTGAAAGTTTTATTTCTTAGATTTTTTTTTATAAAGACTTTGAAAGAAACCGCGTAAAGAAGGCAGACATAAAGAATGAGTTGGATCAGTGACAATGAGAAATGGAATGAAGCTAATGACGTAGGAGAAAAGTTGTGGCGTGGCATCATCGTGGAAAAGGAGAAAAAGAAGTAACCGAAAAAGAAAGAACTATGTAAACGCACTACATTAAAGCTTTTCACATACACACGCAACACGTATGTTTCATCCACCACCCTTTCACCCGTATATTTGCGGCGACGTGCCATAGGGTTGGATTCAATTATCTGAGAGAATTTTAAAAAAAGGGAGAGAAACAAATCTGTGAGTGTTCATTTTATTCTTTTCTTTTTGAGGGAGCACACAACTGAGAAAAATATAGTTCACGTGGTTCCCCCAGCGTTTCAAGTATTTCCTTTGTATCTTTCTGTTTCTTCTTCATTTACTTTTTTAAGTTTAATTGTTTAGTCTTGTTTTAAGTTCTGGCTTAAGCCCGTCGCTTCTCTGGGAAGTTATTCATCGAGCGCTCTTGGGGTAGAGATGGACTAGTTAGTTGCCAGGACCCACATTCGCCTGGTGAAACAGGATTGTTCTGGAAAATTGAAATCATGGTGCCCAACGGGACTCGAATCTGCTTGCCTTCAAAATTCTATTCTGACGTCCGCAATCGTGACCACTAATACGCGGTGAGTGGATTCATTTTATTTTATATACATTAAAGGGATGCATAAAGCCCGTCAGCACAATTCACAGGGATGATGTCTGTCGACAAGCACATTGCGTCGGGGAAATGTAAATGTTTGCAGGCCGTCTAAGGTATTGTGTGTCCATGGATGACCGAAGTGCGTAGAAATCCAATCCCTGGCATTACCTAAGTGCTAAAGCCAAATCAGTGCCCTTCGTTAATATATGTTGTGGCTAAGTCTCCAATATGAGATTATAAGTTTACTATTGAAATTTCGATGTTCTATATTCGTCTGCTTTTCAACACAAATCTTGTCACACTGTCTTCATATCTCAGGCTGTAGAATATAGGGAATGTAGCAGTTTCGTCCTTTATCACTAAGATATACCAGGTGAACATGAATCAAGATTTCCCTCAGTTTCACCAAGTGGTAGCTGAGATGGTCCCGGTACCTCAACTATGCTCCTGGGCGCCATTTTCCTCATCACTTTCACAGTAGAACGATCGCCAAGGAATATATTTCTTAAAATGTGTAGGGATCAGGTCACGACTACCAGTTCATCCCGTAGAAAATAAATAAACTCCATTTGTACGTAATGCTAACCTAAAGAGGGAATTTTCACTATTCCAAGTTGTTTATATGCAAAGTTAAAGGGTCTTTTTCTTTTATTACCTATAACTCCAGCTATAGACAAATCGTTGGAAAGAAAAAAACCGTCGATATCTTTGGAGGGTTGCCTGTGTTCAGTAAGAATGCTTCTTCCCCCTACTTTTTTTTTATATTTTTAGATTCTGGTATTCTTTTTCTTTTATAGGTTAATTGGTGGCCATAACTTTACAAACAGATGTTAAGGAGTGTGTTTTAACAAAATTACTTTCTAAACAGAGTAGTGGCGGCGTGCCATCTTAAGAAATTGTGTTTTTCTAAAGCTATTTTTAGTCACTATCTGCTACAGAGTCAGCTGCTCTTTTCTGTAGTGGTACGCACTTGCTCGTACGCACACCAATCACTTTACACACACACACATTATAAGGAACGACGTAGTGGTCAGATAAGGAATCATGTTTTTTGTACACATCCTCATGCATTTTAAAGCCTATAGACTTCCAATAGACCTAAAAACTTGAAATTTGGTACAGAAAAAAAAAACTTTCCCAACTAGAACTCAAACATCAGGAACACAAGGCGCGTACATAACTGCGTGTTAATAGTTCACAAATTAATGAATTTGCAAAGATAAGTGAAATCACGTCAAAACATGTTAGTTCTTCTATACCAAAACGTTCGACAATTGGGATTTAAAGGACTGTAAAGTTCCACATCAATTATTAATCAAGTTATGGGCCTAAAAGAATATTCGAATAACAGGTGATTGATTTTACCAGTCGCCATACAAACATATTATGATGTCATTAAATATCTTCGTGTGGTGTCAACATCATGCAGTGGCACACCGCTGCTAACTACTAAAATGGCCACTTGGAGATAAGAGTTCGAACCTGTTTACAAGCGAAAAAAGTTCGTAAGTGACCAAATCCAGGAATCACACTAACCTCGGATATGAAGTATGTCAAATCTGAGTCCCGAATATCGCCTTTTGATAGATATAGGGTCATAACTCACAAAAGTACCATAGTTCTTTCAGCTTATGACGTCTGGTCGATTACTAACTTTACGCAGTTGCAGTCTCTTTTACAGCACAACGATGAAGCATTTGCGTCTTTCCAAACTGGTTCAGTAGTTCTTTGACACCCTGGATGGTTTTTATACATAATGAGTGGACCTTATATCGCTGGTGCATTTATGACTTGTGCCCACTGCGAACAGCCTTTTTGTGCTGATCTGTCCGTTCATACAGGTGATTTTATTTCTTGTAACTGGATTGCAATTATTCTGAAGTTGGTGATTTTTCAATTCCACCGTTCGCTGCTGTTTCCCTGTAGTATTTTTGTGACCCTATGTCTATGGAACAGCTTTGACCCAGGGACTCTGATTGGGCATACTTAAGTTTTAATTTGTGTTTGGTTTGATACCTACAATTTTAATTTTATTTTGGCTATTTTTCTTTCATCCACGAATTCTGAGCATTACTCACGTAATTATATCATTTTTATTGATTCATTCGTGAAATAATTCCCAAACAATGGAAGAAATTATAATTCGTCTTCAGATAAGATAAAATGAATGTTATGGGTAGTAACAGCACTATGGCTTACGCCCGTCTCGATAATTCGTCTTTACAAACCTATCATCGGGTTGCCGTAGCACAGAGAATGTTAGAATGTAGTACACTTTATCCTCCATTGATGGCAGCAATTTTGCGAACATGGTTTGCCATCTAGCGGAATAATACGAACTACATTATCACAAGGCTATGCGTTTGACGGTATTCGCGGTGAAAAGCAACAAGTTGAACACATGAGATATCACGCCACTGTAAATCTCGCTCTCAGAAAGAACAAGGCATAGTTTCAAATGCAGTCTATAAGAGATTATTTCAAAGTTTTCCCGTGTGCTCCTTAACAATGGAACAAATCTGATCATGAAAATTGAGCTGAATAATTAAGAAAGAAATTCCTTCAAAGTTGTACATGCGTTTATTAAAATTTTGATACGTGTTTTTGCAAATGTGTAAGAAATGCATTTTTAAAGATTTCCAGCAGCATGCATTAGTGCAAAGTTCATTTATATCTTAAAGGTTTAAATCATCATTCAATAGAATTATTTATTTTTAGTTATTCGATAAATGTATCCTTGTACTCACGATATTTTAACATTTTACTTACGAAATATACACACTTTTATTCACGTAAATCTACTATCTCTACCTGTAGGCAACTTTGACTCAGAATTTTGATTCCTGGACCCAGTTGCGTGCTCTCTTAGTTAGATCAATTTGGTGACAGTAGAATTTCGCGACTCTCAAATTCGCGAAAATTTTAAACACTCAAGAATCAAGATGATTTGCCATGGGGGGGGGGCTGAATTTTATTTTCACATTCTTCTATTGTTTCTGAATTTACTGGGTGCCATTCCTCAGATTTGATAAGGGGTTTCGGCCGAAGAAATAGTGCAACCTATAAAACTAAATTAACCAAGATTTATCTTGTGATTCTCAAACTAGATTTTTCATTGTAAAAACTATTTGCTACTGTATGAACTGATCACAGAATCAGTTGACTTCTTCGACTCATTGGCTTCAGAGTACGCCTACGGATGGAGTTACGTACAGGAAACAATATTGTTATGCAATTTCATTGTACCCATTGTAAGTTATACCGTACTATAAAAATCTATATAGGCATGCTCATTTTACACGGTAAGAATATATATATACACACACAAACGTAACACAATGCGTGGTGGTAGAAAATAAGGAAAACATACTCACTCCGATGCTTTTCCGTTGCAGATAAGCAGCATCAAGGAAGTGACGCAACCAGATAAAGTTAAAAAATAAAATAAAAAATATTTTATGTATACGTGTAGGATATGCGGTTTGTGATCAAACACTATAGAGGTGCAGGTCTATGTGTACACATTTTGATTTCTTTTTCGCGTCAGACTTCCATACTTCACTTTATTATTATTATTTACGTTTTGGACCTATCCAACAGACACTCTTTGGTATGGGAATCACTACTAGATGCAACAGTGGGCTGCTACTGATATCGTAACTCACTGGTGTGTCCAGAGAGGGTGTTTGGTGAGTCGCGAAATCCTCGTAACGGATGGACCAGGGGCTCAAGAGACTCACAAAAATATATTTAAGGTCATTGTAAAGCAAAGATCTCCAACAAAAGATGGCAGTACTGTCTCCGTATATGTCTAATGTATTTTTATCGTTGCACGAAATTTCAATGCTGCTCCTACAAATTCAAGCCTAGAGAGCTCTATAACTTTCAGGGACGAAATTTATAACCAATTCAAGTGTTCGATCCGTGCCGATTAAAAAAAAAAAAACTTTCTTGTTCATTGTTGAAATCGCTTCATTGTTATGAATATTCAGATCTATAACAATGAAGCTCTTTTAACAATGAACAAGAAAGAAAATAAAGTATTGGCACGGATAGAACTTTCGAATTGGTTATAAATTTCTTCCCTGAAAGTTATAGAGCTCTCTAGGCTGGAATTTGTAGGAGCAGCAGTGAAATTTCGTGCAACGATAAAAATACATTAGACTCATACGGAGATAGTGCTGCCATCTTTTGTTGGAGAGGTTTGCTTTACATTGACCTTAAATGCTGTACGTAAGCCTGGTATGAATGAGAAGTCTCTTTCTATTTTTTGTATATTTCCTTTCGAGTGACGAACAGAGGCGAAAATATGAAATGCGACTCTCCGACAGAAGCATTGGCCCACAATACCGGAAAAGCAAGTTTTCGCTTTTTGTTCAGTTAGTTGTATTTAAATTTATTTAAAGGTCTTTAGAGGGGCCAGGGCGTAGTTTGTAGGTACCAGTCCGGCATTTGCCTGGTGTGACTGAGGAGGAACCATGGGAAAACGTGTCAGGAGGGTCGGCTGCTCGGATTGATCCCAGGACCTCCCGTAAGCGAAACCAAATCTCTACTACTGAGCCACGGCCATTTGGCTTCCATCTTCCAAGTGCGAAGTCAATGTCTTCTGAGCTACGGCTGCTCGGTATGTGATAGTTGAAGTACTTCAACTCTG
This sequence comes from Lepisma saccharinum, assembly GCA_022664845.1. Classification (NCBI taxonomy): domain Eukaryota; kingdom Metazoa; phylum Arthropoda; class Insecta; order Zygentoma; family Lepismatidae; genus Lepisma; species Lepisma saccharinum. The sequence goes on along the minus strand of JAGDQP010031077.1, from coordinate 8,985 downwards.
TGTTTTGCAAATTAGGACACTATTACACTATCGAGCTTGCTGATCAGTTTGCTCGATGAGCCTGCCCTTGAGCAAGTTTGGCGGATCTTTTGCTATTGCACACACTGTCGAGCTTGCTCGACAGTGGAATAGCGCCCTTTCGGACCCTCTGAATCCAATGATAATTCATTCCTCCACTTGCAGTATGTGAGGAAACGTAAGTCACGCTATAATTATTATTGGCTTGTTCAAATTCATTATTCTACCCAATATGTTAATAATTGGAAATTATCAAAATTATTGTGATTTAAATTCGTTGCATTATCTTGTTCGTTGAGGTGAGTACATGTCGCATACGGTTGAGCAAATATTGGGTCTATGGTCTAGCATTTATTTTCTGTTTAACCTATATTTATGGACTAGATAGGCACCCATTAGGCTAAGCCTGCCACATACCGTTCCTCAAACATGCCACGACTTGATGATAACTGCCTGTCTGTCCTATAAATATAATTTAAATAAATTAATAACTTATTCAACTCCTGCAGTACTTACTTCCGTCACTGTACAGTCAGGTTCAAGAAAATTGTCGATAATAAAAATAGTACGAAAATTGCTTACGTCAGTTGGACAATATTAATTCAAATTTCATACCAGATTATACCAATCATCTCACTTGTTCAGGTTCCTACGCAATCAGTGCAGTTGCTTCAACTTTCTTGGCGAAATATTTTTATTAGCCATTTTCTGTAAATCTGAGTGTATATTGATGAGACAAGGTCAAGAGATCATGGTAGTGTTGCCATCTCAAATTTCACGAGAAGGAGGTTTTCTCGCTTAATAATCGCCTCATACCTCTGCAACTCCTCAGGTCTGAATGACGGAGGAAACAGGTTGGTGGCGAAGATAATTTCTGTCTGTAAGAAGAGTACAGAAAGAACTGTAGCAGAAGAAAGACCCCACCCTGTGTCGAAATAAATTATTTACTAATGAACTCATCCCAGAGACTGCGTCGAGTATAAGTGCTTCCTTATGAAAAATATTAGTTCTGTAACGCTGATTCCATTGTGGTTAACACAGAAGAAATTGATCCTCTTATTATACCAGCAACGATATTTGAAGTGGCTGCAGACAAGTAGCAAAAGAGCCTTAACTGTTACACTGTGTTCTTTACGGTTCTGTCATGCATTAAGGGCGATGGCGGTTGTGGTCACGATTTGAACCCACATGACTGGTCACTGGAGCATTCACTGGACTTCACGCCTTCTTGGAAAACACTATTTTTCTTCTTAATGGTCGCATTTTAAGAAATAAAAGAAAACTGAAGAAATATCCTTTTTCTGCGTGTATGTTGAAAAGCTGCAACATGTTAACGAAGAGATTAAGTCGTTATAATTAATAAAGCGATACGCTAGTTTCACTTTGTTGAAAAGCATTTTCATGAGGCTGCGGTACTTTGGCTGCATTCAATTCACTACTGATTGTATAAACGCGAAATGAAAGATGCTAATTTGTTGTTTTCTTTGACGCCTGGGTTTCAGTACCCCGCCACCCCCCCCCCCCCCCGCCGTTTTTTTTAATAATCAGACTAGAGTTTTCGCTTTTTCAAAATTCTGGGTTTGGATTTGGCGTTATTGTTCAAAACCCTGTGTTTCGTGTTACTGTCTATTATTAGGTGTTTGGTGTTACTGCTTAAATCCCGGCGTTTGAAATTAGTGTTGAAAACCCGTCGTTTCGCGCTACTGTTCTAAACCCAGCTTTTAATTTGTTCAAAACAGGTGTTAAGTGTTGTTAGAAATCCAGTATTAGGTGTTACTATTCAAAGTTCGCCGTTTGGCGTTAAGATAAAATAAATTTTATAAGCGGTAACAGCACTATGGCTTACGCTCGTCCCGATACGGGGGGAAGCCCCTAATCTTCGTCCGTTTGGCGTTAAATATTGCTGTTCAAAGCTCATGTTTGGTGTTGCTGTTGAAAGATTCAGTTCCTTGCTTCTCTTTTAAAATACCTGTTATGTAAAGAAATTATTTTACTAAATTTACACGTGTACAGGAAGATATCGAATTACCTTGATTTTTATTTTCTCTCTCTATGTTTGTTCTGGTAGATGGTTCGTGTTTAGTTACGATGAGATGGTGTATGCAGAATGTTGTCCCTGTAAGTTTATAGATATGTTGAAGACATGTATTAAAGTTGTGACAGGACATGTCTAGAAAAGTAATGTTACTGGCGAATGGAAGAGTATGACTCCTGTGAGCGAATATGTTGCTTGTAAGTACTGTTTAAGAATTCATTAACGTCTTTGTTTTTAATATTGAGAAGTCCTGGAGGTTACTTATTTGGGGCAATCAGATGATATGGATAAATGTCTGCATAATTATTCTGGTTAAGCAGCTAAATAAAGGATGGCAATTGGAAGGTACAGAAATTGATGGGTTGTAAATGAGTAGGCTAACATTTATATATTCCGTGAATTTAGAGGACTTATCGACCACTATGAAGGATTACAGATTGCATGCATTTGGATGTAATTATGAATATATGGAGCAGATTGTCCCATACACGGGCCATTTACGTCTGTCAACAAATGACGCACGTCTGAATAACGAATTTGCTTTCAATTTATCATTTTCAGGCATCTTTGGCTCAGGCCGAACACGAAATGATGGTACACAAAAAAAAACCAGTAGTGAGTAGGCATAAATAAAGCTCCTGACAACATCACAATCGAAACAGCAAGGGTTCAACAATATCCATGTGAGGGAAATGCTTGAAGGAGGATAGGGAATACGATAAAGGACTAGGAATTGCAGAACAAGTAATTAAAAGGAAAAGAAAAGACAGTCGTTGAAATATATCAACAGTATTAGGGGAGAAAAATCGTAAGTTAAACAAACAAAATAAGGAAGATGAAGAAGATTAGGACGAAGGAAAATACTAAACATGTTTAGAAGAACCCATCCCAACTGGTAGATCAACCTTGCCAATAAAAATAAGAGATACTGTCCACAAAATATATAATTGCTTTACATTGTACAAATTCGTAAGATAGGGAAGTAGGGAACCTTCTAGCTTCCCGTTGATTTACGCCACTGACCATGAACAATGTCTTTGAAAGCTAACTACTAATTTGTTGAAAGGTTTGAGGAGTGTATCTTATTTGTTTCAAAAATGAAATAATCACTTGAACAGTGTGAGTTAGAAAGAAAAGCGTCTGTCGCAACATGTAAATGATAGGGTTTTGTGCTTGTAAGTTGACAGTATGAACGTTAAATATTTTGCCTTTTTTTTACGACGTAGTCCACATGAGAGAAAACAATGCGTATTTCTTGAAAGAGAAAGACCGTTATGGATTTTGATCGCTATTTTAGAACTTATATGAAGGCCTTTTATCTTTTGAAAGCTGTAATATGAGCATATATTACCCAAACCATTCAGTGTGCATTTTTACGAGTGAAAAATGACTTTGTAACGTCTCAATCACTGAGACTATAACGGTTCTGGACATTGTTTTTGCAGAGAGAAGAGTTTGAAAACAGCAGTTGAATGACGGATTTTTTTTCTAAGGTAGTGTTGGTGATTGAAATCACGTGAAAGATGTTGTAGACGGCGTTTAGGTGATTTTTTTTCCAGTGTTTTCGATAGTAAATTATGCTTAAGAAGGAAACAGGTACGAAAGGGGAAAAAAAAAAATTCCGTTTCAGTAGTGTATTATCAGAGTGACTATCGAAATTGACCATGACTTCAGTACAAAGACATTCATTTATGCTTGGCTCTCGGGAAGCTTCAAAATCCGTTCATGGGAATTCCAGCCTTTTAATGATCCAATTTTTGACGTCGTTTTTGTTCTGTTCAGACATGGAAAAGATACTGCCTCAAACTAGTGAAAAAGATACCGATACTTCTCGAAAGTATCTCGATACTCGGCATGGTTTCCTTAACGAACGCAAATCTAAAATAATCAATGGTAGAAAAGACGTCATTCTAGATGTGACGTCATTTCTAACGGTGTTGCCAGCACATTATCATAATTTACGACCGACATCAAGATTTGGACCTGCTCTTTTTCTTGGATTCTTCTCTCAACGACTGGACTGAGTTGCTTAGGAAGTATCGTAAAAAGTATCGCTTATTCCGATACTTGATACTGTTTAAAAATATTGAGTACTTCGATACAGGTACTATTTTCCACGAAGTATCGAGTATTTGCCAATATACCATTGTTTTAGTATCGCTATACTGTCCCATATCTGGTTCTGTTCATCTTAAGAACCTATTTGAGTGGTTATCGCTTCTACCTTCAATGAGCTTTCTTGATACCCGGTTGGTTGGAACATTTTGTGTTTTTCATTCCACATCCTGACAGGCCTACACTCAGTGACTCAGATTCATATAAAGTGTGGTCAGTGGGAAAACTGGCAACATTGAACAAACATTCTAGGCATATTTTCAATTAATAATTCACGTCTATTTCTCACGTATATATTTATTTGGTGTTGCCACGTTGTACGACTTTCCTCATTTTGAAATTTTACCCTATGCCATTTTTCCTTGAACCTAAATGTATAAATGGAGAGCTACTTGAATTTTAAGAAGCAGCGATCTCTTGATAATACTGTGGTGGACGTCGTTGCACTGTCTATACTTCACATTTTGAACGAAAGGCGCCTGAACAACTGTGGGGCTTTGGTAGCAATTTAAATCTTGCTATGGGTTCGTTTGTTGCTGTGTAGTGTAATTAAGAGGTTGCGTGTTCGATTCCTGGCAGGAACACATTCAAGTTGAACGTAGTGAACCGGAATTTACTCTAAATTATACACTTTTAAGTTCAAAGAAAGTGAATGGGCCGCGGTGACTAAGTGGTAGAGCGCTAACCAGGTGCGTGGGGTTCTCGTTCTCCTGGTTTGTCCCATGTGGACTTAGTGGTGGACAAACATTTGTGTGTGGGTTTACTCGGGGTGCTCCCATTTCCTCCCACATTCCACCAATTCTTCCATCGTCATCCATTCGGCATGAGTCAAAACTGCCTAAAGGCCTTAAATTTCAATTTTGAAGAAAATTGGCCCGTCGAAAAGATTTCTAAGTCCAGAAATTTGCATATTCTAGGAATATGTTACAGATATTCCTGTGGGGGTCCTAGTACAGCCTGTACGTAAAACATTCTACGAATGTCTAAATAGTCTGATGTGTCAGCTTGATGTCTTCTGCCCTTGCGAATATTTTAAAAAGATACTCTTGAAATTTCAGCGTAATATATCCTATTATTTTCAGAAATATATGCTAGGAATAAGTGTTCAGCATGAGTGAGTGTTATCACTCGCTGCCTTGTGATCAAGGGGGACACAAATGGTTCGAAACCCACGTTAAACTGTAGGTCCCATCCTCAGGACAATCATCCTAGGGATTTGAATCCCATCTAAATGTCCACACAATATGCTTAGAATGTGTCGGAACACTTGAGATCAAATAAAGTTATTCCTACCCGAAGGAAGGTCTACAACGCAAAGGGCCCTGGGCAGGGTGACCCGATTGTGGTTTTCCATTGGATGAAGATGACGCACTCAGGACTGGACCTACAGATTAACATGAGTTCCGAACTAACTTGATTATAAAGCAGCGAGTGTTTCATTGACCAGGGATACGCATTCCTAGCATTTACTTTTGAAAATATTAATAGGATATATTATGTTGAAATTTTTCAGGAGCGTTCCTAGAATATTTTGAGAATTTCCGTAAGGACCGCCTTCAATCTGGTAAATCCCAAGGAATATTTTCAGTATATGCTCTCATCTCGGATGCGCAGATATATTTGTAGTATATCCCTGGAAATGTCTATGGCCAATGCTTTTGGACACCGCGACTTCCGAGATGCTATTCCTAGTATCGCCATGTTCTTTTGCCTTTTTCTAAGTGTCAAAGCTGCTGATTTTAACTCTTTAATAGTATACAAATACAATACATTTGGAGCCCATTTTTTTTTAACATAAACTAAATAACAAACTAATATATTTATCGAAAAAGTAAAAGAAAGGAAGAATTTTATTACTACTGAATTTTTTATATTTAGAGCAAAAGACCAATTAGTTATCACTACTTCGTGAAGAGTTATTAGCCTAATAAAATTGCAGTTTAATTAGGCAGATTGTTTTTCACGAAAGAGTACTAACTTACTTTCCTTTCGCACCCAAAGTACGCGAAATAGTCATGGAATTATTTTTATTTTCACTTTTGCGATAAAGATATGAGTAAATCGAGAGAGAAAAAAAAACCTTAGGTCTCTAAGGTCTGAAAAGGTTACCAAAAAAAAAAATGTATTCGGAAGTCTAAACGTGTACAAAAAGTGTTGAGAACTGAGTAGTGCAAAAGTAAAAAAATAAAAAAAAATAATAATCTTTGTGCATCTTGTTTATAGTGTAGTGCACTCTCCAAAGTCTATTCTCGTGGAACTGTTCATTAGTTTCCGCGTTCATCATTGTTTAGACATTTTTTTTTTTACCCCAATCGCTAATCTTTTCAACGATACATACACACACAACTTCGTATTGTTCAAAGAAATAAAATAATATCACGTATCCTGCCTGATCCATCTTCTGTACTTGTTTTCGTATAAAGTTACGCTGTGGTAACTTGCACAACCATCATCATTTGAACAATAACGCCTTTGTCTTATGATTCTCTTCTGATAAACATTAATTCTTCTGTTATATATTTATAAAAGTTTGTTGTGAATGTTCCATATGTCTCAACGTGGTACTGATCTGATTTACCCATTCGAGTATGTTCTTTGTTTGTGTCAGTTGTTGAAACTACCGTGTCTTTCACAGTATGTTTTGAGTTTTAGCTAGATCACGCGAGGACGACAACATTTTAAAAAAGTTCGACGGACTCTTGAAGAGTGATAAAGTGTATAGGTTGGGTTCAATAACATTTTTTTTCTTCTTTAAAAAATAATAAACACGTCGTTCGTACAACAATGAAACTGGAGTTCACACGTTTCCAATCTACCTGTCACAGACTTACGTTATCAGATGTGTATGGAAACGAGGGTAGCAGCCTATTCGATAAAAACCTAAGCAATTTCTGTTGTTTTAGTACAACAAACAAACCGCTTGAGTTTGAGTTACTCAAACTCATAAATAAAATTCTCAGTGGAACAAACCGTAATGAATAGCACAGGAATTATTTAACACGTTAGAGCACCATTTCTGAAAATTTTTGTACGCGGCCAAAAACGTAAAACTGTATTAAGGTTTTTTCTTTTACTTTTTGTCAGTAGTAACACATTATGTCTACAGATGTCTCTGTGTACTTGGTCTGTTGACATTAATTTAGGTAGAGCTTTATACAACGTTTATTTTGTTTTGCGAAAAGTACAACGATAGTTAGTACTTCCGTACAATATTATTTTTAGTGTTCGAGAAAGGTTGTTGATTAAAAAAAAAAAGAAAAAATCGAAATGCCATGTTACTTACGCAAACTGCACACCAAGAGAGAACGTTGGGGCACCATGGAAATGTTTGTCTTTACGCTAGTAGTTTTCAACCGCCGGTCCGCGATATTATTGTACCGGTCATCAACAAAAATACTTTTAATTATTTTTTTAAACATATATTTTGTAGATTTCGACAGTTCAATATTGAGATTTAAATGTAAATTTTCTTTTTTAAAATAATCTAAATATGTGTTGTCAACTTTTGAACGTCAGATTAACCTCTTAACTTATTGACATCTTACCAGTCGCTGTTAAGTTTTACCCTATGATTTGCCGGTCCTTGAGTGTTAAAAGGTTGAAAAACACTGCACGGGGGCACGATTAGGTAACAGCTCCACCAGACTTGCTTTCTCAGCGTGTATCTATCTATCTGTCCTTATGATCGAAATGTTTAGACCAATTATATACGGTTACCAAACGTTTCGAATTTTGTCAACACACTTTACTTAGTTTTCCGTTTTTTTTTTCTCTGCATATTTTTACCTTACTTGGATTTCCAGATTTTTGTAAGAATCTGCACCTTAACCTAATATTTTTGGAACGTGGAGCCCTATTCTAGAAATAGCAGTTTTCTAGATTTAAGCGTCATATCTTTTTTTTTTCTCGCGTGATTTTTTGGATGAAATTGATCCATATAGACCTGTATATAAGGGTGCGATTTAATTTTATAAGGGCATTTGCGGTAAACTTTACATTTCTTGGGCTATAGCTACTCAGCGTCCATAACTATTAAGTGATCAACTAATTAATAATAGCTTAGTTACTTGTAGAACTTAAATAATGTATTGTTTTATTTTAGGAAATAAAACATAAGTAACGTATTATAACGACTCAGCACCAAGAGGGGAGAAAATGCTTTTGTTGTTAATGTTAGGACGCCAATACAGTATCGAGCGTGCTGATCAGCTTCCTCGACTGCCCCACTTGGCGTCGAGGAAACTTAGTCTCTCTAAATGTTGTCCAGCTTTTTAAGCAAGCTTGATGGATTTCTTTCCTTTAAACTGTCGAGTTTGTTCATCAATCTTCCTCGACGAGGAAGCTCGTCAGTGTAAAAGCGCGCTATCAACAAGCTTGACAATGTAATAGCACTTTTATTGGTACGACAGAGAGTCAGTTCTCATCGCCTACCTCGGACAAAAAGAGTAAAAAATATGAAAAATAAAGTTGTTTTGCTGTTGTAGAAAAATGGAAGATTTATTGTAAGTTAAAGATTTTTTTTAGAGAAATTTCACTAATAATAATGTTCAGATTTAGTTTTTAATAGACGCAACTTTTAAACTAAATTTGAGACCTAAACACACAAGTCTTGACCCTCAGCCTAACCACGGATAAGAAAGGGTCCTTTAGATCCCGGTAAGCCCTATCCCGAATTTTGACTGAGAAAATATGGGCAAATGATACTACTTTCTTCTCACTAATTTATGATCTCTTCTCAGCTCGAACCCGGAACCTTTTTGATTACAAGTCGACTAGCGAAAACCATTTACAGTACTTGAAACTCACACGTCTGACTC